>JARYGA010007218.1:0-29009 GCA_030545235.1 Helianthus tuberosus | reverse complement strand
TAAATGGCTGCTAAGTCTTCCTCCCTACTCTATTATGTCACACCCCGACCAGGTAAAACAACAAACCGTGGCGGAAACGTCGGGGAGTGTTGTAATAGAATCATCGTTTCACAACCATGGCAATTAAAAGTTTCGTTTTATTGATTTATTAAGTTATTTACATTGTCTTAAACCAAACAAATATATTTAACATCATCTATTATCATTATTTTTATGTCACTAAGGCCTCGTCCAGATCCTAAGTGAACACGCATCCTAGCAACCAACATCATGCAACTCCACCCGAAACATATGTAAAAACAAAGTCAGCAAAGAAATGCTGGCGAGCACATAGGTTTTTGTGAGGGTGTCGGATTCATGGGTCGTTTATATGTTGCAGTACCTCATTAGACTACAAGGGTCAAAAGTACAAACGTCGTTCTGAAAAGTATATTGCAACATAATTAACCAACTCAAATCAAGATGGTTATAGTTTATAAAATCTCGTAGCCATGATTCTTAACCCAAAAACATTTGTTTTAGTAAACGAATTCGTAAAACATCTCGTAAAAACTCGTTAATAAAACTCGTATGGTTTATATCATCTCGAAAATCTCGTTGTGTGACATCGTTTCAAAATCATTTCCCAAGTGAACTAAATAATGACACGAAATGTAACATGATAAAAGCACATATATATAAGATGTACCAGCGGCGTATCTACCATGCTTTTAACATGCTTCACTCGTCCCATTATCTAATCACTACCCAAAACTAATCGTTTATCCAATTCGTTTATCTCGTTTAAGTCGTATCAAATCGTTTAACTCGTCCCAAAATCTTATTCGTTTTAATTGTGAAACTACTTTTATTCGTCTCGCTAATAACATTCAAACCTTCGTGACTCGACTATCTCGCTTCTCGTATTAACAAACCACCAAAGGGTAAGTTAACAATCATCAGATTCGGTCCTTACCTACATAACCCCCACACATAACCATGTGTGTAGTCTGATAACGGGATTTGTCAGATCCTATGGTACCATAACCTAATACTGGTCGGCTTGATTAATGCTAATGAATGTCATTCGTTATGTAACTAGGTCCAACAAGTTTGTTCACATTATCGAAATAGTTATTAGTTTAATATAAACCATCTTATCATTTTTGAGACCATCGTTTAAGTATCGAAATCGTTTTAATACATATGAATCACCCCAAAACAATTGAAAACAGTAAAATAGGGGAACTATGTACTCACATTGAATAGAAGGGTATCCTTGATCTAAAGAACTTAGCGAAGTTTAGGCAAACCAAGGAAATTCAAGTAGTACCTAGTAATAGGATCACTAGTAAATAAATCGACACCTAAATCGGAAGATTGGACAGAATGAGGTCTTGTAAACCAAATGAGTGTTGGAACTCATGTGATATGGTTTAACAAAGCATACATTCTAAATCGGAGCCTAACTGATGGGTGTCAAGTGTTATATATATTAGGTGTATATTTTAAGCCCCTTTAACACTTTTTTAGTCAAGTTTTAAATTTATAAAACACGATATTTACTAACACTAGACACTCATATGGGCAAGTGCACCCATCGTGAGCGTAGTATAGTGTTGGTAAGATACCGAGGTCGTCCAAGGACACAAGAGCTTTTAGTACTGGTTTATCCTCAACGTCTAATCAAATTAAAAAGTTTAGAAAAATGTTTTAAACTAAGAAAAATAAAAACTAACTAAAAATGATGAAAAATAAAAATAAAAGAAAAACAGATAGACAAGATGAATCACTTGGTTCCGACTCGTATCTAGTGTAACCTTTGATTATTTCCGCACTTTTGCACTTTTTAAGAGATTATCTTAGTTATTGTAGTAGGCCCCTCTTTTGAAGGTGACGTTACCCTCACCCCAGTAGTTTGAGTCAGCAAGGATACAATCCTAAAAGGGTGGATTATTGAAAGATAATTAATTAAGTTATTAATGCAAATTATGGTAGGCCCCTCTTTTGGAGGTGACGTTACCCTCGACTAAGTAGTCTGAGTCAGCAGGGATACAGTCCTAAATAGCCGGGTTATAGTATTAATAGTAGTTAACTAATGAGGGGATCAAAGAGTTTGGACCCCCGCCATCCAATACCGTTAAGTATTGAAGGAGGTCCTACTAAATTTGACCCAGGTCCATTGCAGGACCTCTAAACGCTGAACAATGGCAAGACCTTTACCAAACCGTTCCCTTAACCCCCGACCAGGTAGCCAACATACCTCCATATAGACCGTGGAGATATGAATGGTGAAAATCTTTTATTTTATATAGACAGTAAAATAATGCCAAGACACCACGGACAAACGAAAAGGAAAGATCACCTTCAACATAAGAAACTAGTTATTAAAGACATTAATACAAAACCAAGTAAAAAGTGCGAAAAGATTAAAAATAAAAAGTATTACACTAGACACTTTGTCTTCACCAAGTGATGTAAGAGACTTAGGCAAACATGGCCTTGATTGTCAAGAACTCTTACGATCAATCTTGGATCCCGAGACGACTCACACACTCTATGATGGACAATGGATGATGGTGCTGGATGATGGTGTTATGGTGGTGGTGGGTGAAGTGTGAGAGAGGTGGTGTGCCAAGGGATGGTTTGAGCTTGAGCCAAGCACTCCTATTTATAGGCTGAACAGAAGCTCGGGCACGGCCCCGTGTCCACATCCTCTCTTTCTTCATTTAATGCAGCTTTGTCTTATTAGTTGACCACGCCCCCGTGTCCGCTGAGCACGACCCCGTGTGCAGAAGAATCTTTGTACTATGAAGATTTTCCTGGATTGTGCGAATCTTATAGTTGACCACGGCCCCGTGTCCGCTGAGCACAGCCCCGTGGTGGGCAATAGAAGCTTCTACAACTTTGTCTTTTCTGCTGACACTTGGGCACGCCCCCGTGCTGGCTGAGCACGGGGCGTGTTCAGTCTTCTGGTATCTTGTTTTGCTTGGGAAGATGCTGTCGTGGGGTCGGGCATGTCACGTCTTGTTCCTTTTCTTGTATTTATGTTAGATTTTGATGTCTTTTTGCTTCTTTTGTTAATTTGAGCTCATTTAATCCTGAAAATACAAAAAGAAGACAAAACCACACTTTTTCCAACATTAGTACTAAAAAGGGTTAGTTTTATGCCACAATTGATGAAATTTATATGTTGCATTTTGCACACATCAAATACCCCCACACTTGAATCTTTGCTTGTCCTCAAGCAAAACTCTTTAATATGTGGCTTGTTAGGGGAGGATTTTCTAACAATTAGTGATCCTTATTTGTTATCCTAATTAATGATCCTTACTTCTGTGACAGATAGTGATCCTCAGAAGAGCTTCAGGATCAGGATCATGGATCACCTTAAGGATCCTCATACTAACGATTGTTTGTTTGTGTTTTATATTACTTCGCAGGAGTAACAAGCTTGACTTGGTCTTGGCAACGTTACTATGGAATATTCCACGGGTATTTCGCACACGTTTGACTGGAAATGGACGTTGTGGAGAACGTGGGAGCTTGGCACAAAAGTCGGATAGTTTGTTATTGTAGTTAACTTCTATTTTTAAAGGGGTGACGAGCTAGAATGAGAACACTTAGCCATTTTCAGCTACACACACTCTCATACAATCGCACTCTTGAAGCTCTCGACGAACACTTATTAGTTTTCACTCATTTTTACACATTTCACCGTAGTGATCCTTATACCTAGCTCGTTACTATCCGAAGTTGTAAACAATTATTGATTTATTTGAGCTTGGTGATCGGTAGTTTCCATCACCCGGGGTTTTTTGTGCCGGAGATCAACTCTTGATCAAGGGCTTTTTCCCCGTATAACTCCTTGTGTCGTTTGTGCAATTTACCTTGAAGTGATCCTTATCATTGTTCTACATTTAAAGCATCATTCCCCGTGACTAAGAGTTTGGTTGCATTATCCTCATTAGATTTTTTGACCAAAACAGTTTGGCGCCCACCGTGGGGCAATTGGTGCTTCATTCCTAAGAAGTTTTTCTGTTGGTGGTCGTTCCGGTTCATTGCATACAAATACATGGCTTCATCATTGAAGAATATCTCTACTGCAATGTCTGCGGTCAATTCATCTCAGGGCATTCCACCTTTGCCTCCACCACCTTCTGGACCTCAGAAAAATGCCGAGAAGAAACCAACTCCAATTTTCTCCAAACCTCCAACTTCTTCTGCTTCTTACACTCCCACTACTAGTGACATGTTTACTTTGATTTTGCAGATGAAGGATCATATACAGCAACATGATAAGACCAATGAAAGAATTCTCAAAGAAATCGGAGATCTCAAGAAACAAAAGAAAACGACAGAGGATCATTCCCCACTGGTGCCCAAATTTTTGAATTTTGATACCCCGGTGATTACTTCTCAGCCATCAGTGGTTCCAGATGTTCAATATGTGGGTGGACCAAAAGGAGTACACTACGGAACAACAACAGTGACTCAGACATCGGGTTCCTATTTCCAGCCAGCAGGATCCTATCCTCAGTATATAGGATCCTTCATGAATTCAGGAGGTTACTCAGGAGCGCAGCAGATTCAAGGATTTTCCCTTGTTCCAGGATCATCCCAGGTTCAAGGATCCTCCTTTGTTACAGGATCATCCCAGGTTCAAGGATCCTCTTTTGTTCCAGGATCATCCCAGGTTCAAGGATCCTCTTTTGTTCCAGGATCATCCCAGGTTCAAGGATCCTCCCTTGTTCCTGCATCATCTCAGTTTCAGGGATCCTTCCAGATGCCAGGATCCTTGAGGAGTTTGCAAACAGGAAGTTCAGATGTCCATCAGGGCGATTTTATTCCAATGCAGACCAATGCTTCTACCGGTCCTTCGATCATTCCAGAGCCCCAACAATATGGATTAACATCCATTCTTCCTAATTTGAATCCAATGGGAGGTAACACTTTTAATAATTCCTATGCTACTAACCATGGCCTTATGCAGGATCCAGGTATCAATCATGCCGTGGCCAGAGAATTGCAAAAGTTGAAGGATATGATATCAAGTGTTCCAGGAGTGGTCAAACCTATCCCAGAGATTGCAGATGGGAGCCACAGGATATCTCGTTTTGCACCACTGATCTGTAATGCTGAGATACCCAAGAGGTTCCATGTTCCAACTATGAAGTTGTATGGTGGTTCGACGGATCCCGAAGAACACATAGCACAATACAGGGAGAGGATGGAGATCAATCCAATCCCAGAAAGGTTAAAGGAAGCATGCCTGTGCAAAGGATTCGGATCCACTCTTACTGGATCAGCTCTCAAATGGCTGCTAAGTCTTCCTCCTTACTCTATTACTTCATTTGCTAATCTAGTTAATTTGTTTAATAGCCAATTCTCATGCAGTAGGAAATTTGAACGATTAACTAGTGATCTATATAGGATAACCCAGGGTCATAATGAATCATTAAGGGATTACATTACCAAATTCAGTAAAGAATCGTTAGACATTCCCAACTTGGATATAGCCACGGCTGTTGAGGCCTTTAAAATGGGATTGCTTAGGGATTCATTGTTCTATGATGACCTTGTTATGACACCATGCAGGAACCTAGATGAGGTAAGAACCCGGGCACTTAGGTTCATCCGGCTAGAGGATGACAAAAGGATCCAGGAGAGGTTAGCAGGATCCTCAAAGCAGGATAAGCAAGGGTCCTCATTCAGGAACAACAAGTTCAGATCCTACAACAGATCTGATAACCAGAACGTGCATGCTGTTGATCAAGAAGAGGATGATGAGAATTATCCTCCAATTTCTGAATATTGTTTTTCTGTTGATAACAATGAACTAATCCTTGTGATGCAGAATCTAGGTGATAAAGCTAGATGGCCCAGAAAAAATGATAGGCCAGCTGCAACTAAGGATAAATCAAAGTGGTGTGCATACCATGAAGATTTTGGGCATCTCATAGAAGAATGCATTGCACTGAGAAAGGAAATTGGATACTTGTTGAGCAAGGGGCATCTAAAAGAATTGTTGGGAAGAAAAAAGTCAAGGACTCAGGATCCTGAAAGGATCCCTGAGAAGGCTCCAGCCCCTCCAGCAGATGCACAAGTAATAAACTTTATTTCTGGAGGATCAGACATTTGTGGCACATCCTTCTCAGCAGCTAAAAGGCATGCAAAGGAAACTAAAATGGATAATGGAGAAAGACCCGTTCGAACATCAAGTGTCTCCGAAGGAAAAGTCATAACCTTTGATGAGGATGATCGTGTTGATATCCAGGATCCTCATCACGATGGTTTAGTTATTACTCTTTTCATTTCTAACCATTTTGTCCGCAGGATCCTTATAGACGGAGGAAGTTCAGTGAACATTATCCAGCTTGATGTTCTAAAGAAGATGGGTATCCCTGAATCAGATATCATACCAAGATCCTCCGTGCTCGTGGGATTTAGTGGCGAAACTAAGAATACCCTGGGGGACATTAAGCTCCCAATATACATCGAAGGCCTACATTCTTATAAAATTTTTTGTGTTATTGACTGTTTATCTTGTTGTAATGTTATCCTTGGCAGGCCCTGGATACACGATATGAAGGCAGTCCCATCTACTTACCATCAATGTGTGAAGCTCCCTAGTCCTTGGGGAATAGTGAAGATTGATAGTGATCAGCAGGAGGCTAAGAATTGCTATACTTCATCGATGAAACCAGCCTCAAAGTCAAGGGAACAATAGCAATCAAAGTATCCTCCAAGGGATGTCTTGGAGGCAAGAGAGCAGGATGTGGTAGAAATCCTCATGGATCCTCATGATCCTGAATCCAAAATCTATATCGGATCAGGGATCCTTGGCGATATGAAGGAAGACCTCATATCCTTCCTCAAAAGGAGAAAGACTACCTTTGCATGGAAACACGAAGACATGACTGGTATATCTAAAGATGTAATCACTCACAAACTTGGCATTGATAGGTCCTTCAAACCAATCCATCAAAGGAGAAGAAAGTTTGCACCGGAAAGAAATTCCATTATCCAGGAAGAGGTAGAGAAATTGCTCCGGGCAGGTATGATTAGAGAGGTCAAGTATCCAAGATGGTTGGCCAATGTGGTTGTTGTTCAAAAGAAAAACGGAAAGTGGAGGGTATGTGTCGATTTTACCGATTTAAATAAGGCATGTCCCAAGGATCCTTTCCCATTACCCCACATTGACTCCATGGGGGATGCAACTGCGGGTCATGAACTGTTAACTTTTATGGATGCTTCATCTGGATTTCAACAAATCCAAATGGAACCATCCGATCAAGAGGATACAGCCTTCATGACTCCAACTGGTATATACTGCTATATTGCTATGCCGTTCGGACTAAGAAATGCAGGTGCAACTTATCAAAGGCTGGTGAATATGATGTTCAAAGATCAGATTGGACAAACTATGGAGGTTTACATAGATGATATGGTGGTAAAATCCATAAAAGCTGAGGATCACCTAAGGGACTTGGAGGAAGCATTCGATATCCTTGACAAATATAACATGAAACTTAATCCTTCAAAATGTCACTTTGGTGTTAAAGCAGGTAAATTCTTAGGATATATGGTGACAAAGAGAGGCATTGAAGCTAGCCCAGAACAAATCAAAGCTATAGTTGTTTTGGTCAAAAATCACACAAGGATAATGCAACCAAATCTGATTTTGTGAGGTATGATGCTTGGTTAATTGTATGAACAACAAGTATATGAAATCAACGATGAACATCGAGATTTATACGAGGAAAAAGCCCTTGATCTTTAGAAGATCTCCGGCATAAAAAACCTCGGGTGATGGAAACTACCGATCACCAACTATATTGCAAAAACAATAGTGATCCTTGTACAACTTCGGAAGAAAACAAGCTCGATACAATGAATTGCTAGTGTAAGTGTGTGTTTTTGCTAAGTGTTTGCAGAGAATTCGAGTGTAATGTGCTTTTTGTGTGGTGTGCACGAATTGTGTCTCTAATGAGCTTGTTTCCCCTTAAAAAGATAAGAAAAAACAACTAACTAACTTCCCGAAAAAGGTGGAAGTCACCCATGACCACCACTAACGGTTATTTCTTCAATATGCACGTGCCTAAAAGCATATTCCACGAGATTCCAGCAAAGAAGTGGTCCACTACGTCCATTACCTGCATTTACACATTAAAAACGTGCAAAACATAAAGGATCCTGATCCTCAGACTCGTGATCCTCAGACGCGTGATCCTCAGACTCTGGATCCTCAGACTATCCGCATCATCCATTAAGGACCCGTGATCCATGTCCAGACTCAGGATAGATGATCCTTAGCATAAAATTCATGCCCTAACAATTGCCCCCAATATGGCAGTTGTAATAAGGATTCACAGCTGTCATATTTCCGTCAGAAGTGGACTAGCCGTTGCTGCTGGTAACTAGTTGTTACACTGCCTGTCATCACTGATAAGACCCGCTATAATCATCATTGCAGAATATAGAGTTAGAGATAACTCCTCAAGTGCCTTTACAGACAAGAAGATCCTTCTGTTTGTGGAGAATGAATCCTTCTACACAGTTCGCTATTATCCTTCCTGCATTTTAATTTCTGCATAGACACTTTAACTGTTAGATAGCCTTATCCGGCCTGGGTGGATGGTCCACGGCTTTGCTGGTGAAATCCAGGCCAGATGATTTGATACATAATGAATGGGTAATAACAGTAAACATTTTTAGCTACAACTGTTGTTGTTTCTTTCCACTTTATTTTTCATATATGCTTTCTATTTTCAAAGATATCATCGCCAAACAACTGGAAAGTTATTGGAAATCTGATGATAATGTTAAACTTTTAACAAAAAAAACTTGAAGTGTTGGGACAAATGTGGATCAATGATCCTTAACCAAAAAGGATAAGAGACAACTTACAGCTTAGAAAAAGTTAGAATATAACATACCAGAGAATCCAAGTTAGGATTCTATATCCTTGTAAATTATTGCTGAATAAGCAAACTATGAAAAGTAAAGCTTCTAGTATCAAGGATCCTTATCATCAGAACTTGTATAACTTTAGACAGTAGTTTCTAGGGTGAAGGATCATGGATCCTTGAACAATAGGCAGGATAATGGGTGGTGAATGGATCCTCTGTTTGGGGGATGAAGCCACTCCTTATCCTTCCATCTTTTATTTTCTGCACTACAAAGACCCGTAAACAATGGACACCCTTTGCCAACCCATGTGGACGGGCCACGTTTTGCTGGTAGAAACGTGAGTTGGCAATTTTGACAACCTTAAAAGGTTTAATGTTTTGTGAATAAAATAACTTTAACTTTTTGGCTTATTTTCCGTGTTGTTATTCTTGTATATCCTTTAAATTTTCAATTGTTTTGATATACACTTGTCTGAATAGGAAAAGTTAAACAAATTAAGTTTAAAAATTTTAGGATATGATCCAGGATCAAATATCCTATAGTCGAAAAGTTCCGAAAAGTAATATATTTTAAGGATCATAAGTTCAGTTGTCAAAGTATGGGTTATTCAAATGAATAATGAATAAAATCAAAATAGTTAAGGATCATACCTGAGAATCCAAGTTAGGATCCTAACCTTTATCATTATAAACAGGATAACCATAAGACAAACCTTAATGGAAGGTAAGGATCAAGGATCCTTGGTCGTTTGTCTCCAAAAACCTAAAATAGGATACACCTTGGGACTAAGCCAATATAAGATAAGAGTTAGTAACTGGGGACAAGCCCAACAAACTGGGGACAAGCCCAAATAAACTGGGGACAAGCCCAAATAAACGGATGTAAACTGGGGTCAAGCCTATATAAACGGTTGTAAACTGGGGTCAAGCCCATATAAACGGATGTAAACTGGGGTCAAGCCCATATAAACGGACGTAAACTGGGGTCAAGCCCATATAAACGGATGTAAACTGGAGTATGGCCCTCACTGGCGACTATCCAAACTTGAGCGACATGAAAATGCCGAAACCTTAGCTAACGTGAAAACGTTAGAAACCTTAGGAACGAATGTATGGTACGTCTACCATTATACGTAGGATCCTGGGTACAGTCAGTACAATGAAATTGTCAGCCCCTAAAACGAGTACTGGTCGCACTGCCTTGAACTGCACCAGGATCATCGTGCGCTACTGGCGAAACTGGGGACATGCCCAAACTGGGGACAAGCCCATAAACTTTGGAGAGTTGGCCAACCACTTTGATCTTCTGTAAAATGATAACAACTCTGCAAAAGCTTAAACTTTGTGAAAATAGATGTTAACTGATTAACATCTTTAACTTATGATAAGTAAATAAGTATAAAATGAATGAAAATGAAAATGAAAGTAATGTGTTACCAAATGTAGAATCATATATCCTCTGAGGATCCTGGATCCTTAATCAGAATACTGGTATCGCTGAGGATCCCTGATCCTTCTTACTTAAAGTATTTTTTGAGATGAACAGCATTCCAAGCTCTTGGTAGGAGATCACCATCCATTGTTAACAAATGATATGCCCCCTTTCCTGATTCAGCTTCAATTAGATAGGGGTCTTCCCACTTTGGTGCTAGCTTGCCATCAGAAGGATTTGTAGTGTTCTGGAATGCTTTTCTTAGCGCAAAATCACCAACTTGAAATATTCTAATCCTGACATTCTTGTTGTATGCTCCAGCCATTCTTTGTTGATAACTGGCCATTTCCTTTTTTCTGACTTTGAGCAAAAGCTTCTTCTTAGGATGCAGATGTTATATTGGTTGGTGTAGAATATTACTGTGTCTTTGACAAGCATCACATTTCTTTGTGTATTCCACATCATACATCTTCATGGTAGGCCAATAGTATCCTGTTCTAAGGATCCTTGAGAATAGTGCTCTGCCCCCAGGATCCTCTGTTTGAAAGCTTTAGGATTTTGTCCTGTAGGGATCTCTCCATGTTGTATATATCTTAGGATTGGAAGGATCCAGGATCCTGAATTCGACTGTGCCGGATCACCAGGTATGATTGCAGAATCCTCCACTATCTCCATGGCTACGTAATCCTCAATTGCAGGAGTTAAAACATTAGTGATGAGTATTTTTCACATCTTCTGGCATCTTTAGGAATGATCCAAGGTTAGTTAAAGCGTCAGCTTCTGCATTTTCTTCCCTGGGTACCTGTGGTAGACTGAAAAAAGCAAAAGAATCTGCCAGTTTCCTGACTCATGATTAGTGGTTTGGAATTCCATGCAGTGGATTGGGGTATAATGTCCCCCTGTGGCGATTTTGGTAGTGTGCCTTGTCAAGTTCCTTTAACATTTGAAGCTCCATCCGTGAAGAGTGTCTAAGGATCCTTGGTCTTCTCAAGTTGTTGAACTTTTAATTCAGCTTCCCTTTGTAGATCACTACTGAAATCAGCCACAAAGTCAAGTAAAGCTTGGGACTTGATTGCCCATTTTGCCATTCTACCTGACATTTGAAGTTTCCTGAGAACATTCTTGATAGCAAGGTTAGTTTTCACAATAATGGTATGAGTTTCTAAATAATGTCTATGTTTAGCAGAAGCCATAATTAAATCAAGAATTAATTTCTCTAAATGAGAGTACCTGGCCTCAGCATCAAGTAGAATATTACTTACATAGTATACCGGATGTTGAGAGCCTTCATGATCCTTAACTAGGATCACACTTACTGCTTTAGCTGAAATAGCTAAGTATAAGGATAACGATTCTCCATTTTCTAGTTTCATCAGGGCTGGTGCTCTTCTTGGATAATGGCATTCTTTCGAGTGCAAACTTTCTCCTGTCATATCTTCATGTTTCCAAGCGAAGGTAGACTTTCTTCTTTTCAAGAAGGATATTAAATCCTGCTCAATACTGTCTAGGATCCCAGACCCTATAAAAATTTTGGATTCAGGATCCTCTAGGTTCAACATAATATCCTTGACGTCTTGCTCTCTTGCCTCCATGATGTCTTGCTCCTTGGAGGCTGGCTTCATTGAAGAAGTGTAACAGTTCTTTGCCTCCTGCTGATCACTTTCTATTTTCACCATATCTCATAGAGTTGGGACCTTGACACATTGATGATATGTTGAGAGGGATTGCCTCCATATTGTGTATCCATGGCCTGCCAAAAATAATATTACAGCATGATAAGCAATCAATAACATATAATTTTTTTTAACATAATTCACTCCCTCTATGTAGATAGGAAGTTTGGTGTCCCCCAATGTAATCTTTGTCTCTCCACTGAATCCCACAAGGACAGATGATCTTTGGACAATATCGGATTCAAGGATGTCCATTCTATTGAGGACATCCAACTGGATTATGTTCACTGAGCTTTTCCCATCAATGAGAATCCTGCGAACAAAATGGTTAGATATAAATAATGTAATAACTACACCGTCGTGATGAGGATCCTGAATCTCCGCACAGTTATCCTCATCATATGATATCACTTTCTGCTGGGTAAGGATGGAGGTCCGAACAGGTCTGCCCCCATTCTCCATCTTTGTTTCCTTTGCACGTCTCTTAGCTGCTGAGAACCTCCGGAGATGAAATGGATGATTTGAGCATCGGATGGTGGAGGAGGAGCTTTTTCAGGAACTTTCTCAGGATACTTGATCCTTGACTTTTTCCTTCCGAGCAATTCCTTCAAGTATCCTTTGCTCAAAAGATAACCTATCTCCTTCCTTAATGCTATGCACTCATCTGTGAGATGACCAGAATCCCCATGGTAAGCATACCATTTCGACTCGTCTTTGGTGGTAGGCGGTTTGTCATTCTTCCTTGGCCACCTAACCTTGTCACCTAAACTCTGCATAGAAAGGATTAGTTCATTATTATCAGCAGAAAAACAATATTCAGAAATAAGAGGATAATCCTGATCATCTTCCTCTTGTTCCACAGCATGCACACTTTGGTTGTCACGCTTGGAGTATTGCTTAGATCAGTTATCCTTGAGATAGGATCCTTATTTGTCTTGCTTTGAGGATCCTGACAATCTCTCGTGGATCCTTTTGTCATCCTCTAAACGGATGAACCTAAGGTCCCTGTTTCTTTCCTCATCTATGTTCCTGCAAGGGGTCATGACAAGATCATCATAGAACATTGAATCCCTAAGTAAACCCATTTTAAAGGCTTCTACAGCCGTAGCTATATCCAAATTAGGGATATCTAAGGATTCTTTACTAAACTTAGTGATGTAATCTCTAAGTGATTCATTTTGACCTTGTATTACCCTATATAGATCACTAGTTAATCGTTCAAATTTTCTACTACATGAAAATTGGCTATTAAACAAATTAACTAGATTAGCAAATGAAGTAATAGAGTAAGGAGGAAGACTTAGCAGCCATTTTAATGTTGATCCGGTAAGTGTGGATCCAAAGCCCTTGCACAAGCAACCAGATTTGGTGTCTGAAACCTCTTCGGTATCTCTCCTGAATGATTCAAGTTTGGAATTCCAGATGTGAATCCATGTTGGCGAGATTCTGGCATAACCGAGGGACCAGAGGAAGCAATGGTCTGCATTGGTATGAAGTCTCCTAGATAAACATCTGAACTTCTGGATTGCACACTCCTTAAGTATCCTTGATCCTGGAAGATGTTGGATCCTTGAAGTGCTGTGAATGTAGGTCTTGGAGGATAATCCATGGATCCGGAAACCTGAGATGAAGATCCTTGAACCTGGAAGGAGGAACCTTGAACCTGAGAGGATCCTTGAACCTAGGAGGAGGATCCCTGAACCTGAGAGGATCCTTGAACCTGAGAGGATCCTTGAACCTGAGAGGATCCTTGAACCTGAGAGGATCCTTGAACCCGAGAGGATCCTTGAACCTGAGAGGATCCTTGAACCTGAGAGAATCCTTGAACCTGAGAGGATCCTTGAACCTGAGAGGAGCCTTGAACCTGAGAGGATCCTTGAACCTGCGAGGATCCTTGAACCTGAGAGGATCCTTGAACCTGAGAGGATCCTTGAACCTGAGAGGATCCTTGAACCTGCGAGGATCCTTGAACCTGCGAGGATCCTTGAACCTGAGAGGATCCTTGAACCTGCGTGGATCCTTGAATCTGAGAGGATCCTTGAACCTGAGAGGATCCTTGAACCTGAGAGGATCCTTAAACCTGCGAGGATCCTTGAACCTGAGAGGATCCTTGAACCTGAGACATTGCCGATGATCCAGAACGTGTTCCTGTTGATGCACCCTGGTATTGGACATATGGAGCTGCAAAGTGCTGGGAAGTTATGACCGGAGTGTCGAAATTCAGCGACCTTGACATCAAAGGGGAGTGATCCTCTGCTGATTTATCAATTTCGCGAAGGATCCTGCCATTAGTTTTGACCTGCTGTTGCATGTGATCCTTCATCTGCACAATCAAAGCATAAAAATCAATGTTAGTAAGTGTAGAGGAAGAAACAACAGTTGGTTTTGTGAAAACGGGGGTTGTCTTCTTTGGAGAATTCTCAGCATTCTTCTAGATGCAAGGGGGAGATTGTTTTGGTCAAAAAATCTAATGAGGATAATGCAACCAAACTCTTAGTTACGGGGTATGATGCTTTAAATGTAGAACAATGATATGAATCACTTCAAGGTAAATTTCACAAGCGACACAAGGATTTATACGGGGAAAAAGCCCTTGATCAAGAGTTGATCTCCGGCACAAAAAACCCCGGGTGATGGAAACTACCGATCACCAAGCTCAAATAAATCAATAAATGTTTACAACTTCGGATAGTAACGAGCTAGGTACAAGGATCACTATGGTGAAATGTGTAAAAATGAGTGAAAACTAATAAGTGTTCGTCGAGAGCTTCGAGAATGTGATTGTACGAGAGTGTGTGTGTAGCTGAAAATGGCTAAGTGTCCTAATTCTAGCTCGTCACTCCTTTAAAAATAGAAGTTAGCTACAATAACAAACTATCCGACTTTTGTGCCAAGCTCCCACGTTCTCCACAACGTCCATTTCCAGTCAAACGTGTGCGAAATACCCGTGGAATATTCCATAGTAACGTTGCCAAGACCAAGTCAAGCTTGTTACTCCTGCGAAGTAATACAAAACACAAACAAACAATTGTCAGTATGAGGATCCTTAAAGTGATCCATGATCCTGATCCTGAAGCTCTTCTGAGGATCACTATCTGTCACAGAAGTAAGGATCATTAATTAGGATAACGAATATGGATCACTAATTGTTAGAAAATCCTCCCCTAACAATTGCCCCCAAAATATAAGGAGTGAAATGTTAAATAAGCGAATTATATTTTCCTGATCTTATCCACAACTAACTATCGTAAATATAGCCGTTATAGTAGAACTATCCGTTGCAACCATGACGTCACAGAAGTGACAACCCTGCACAATCATGATTATAAATAGGAGATAAAGATAGGATCAAATGCATTTAAAAATTTCAGAGAGACTGCCTTTATAACTGCATTCTGAAGATAAACAGGTATTCACTCTTCATCTTTTTCCTTCTCTTGCTCTGTGTTTCGTTTCTTTTCACCATTCTATCAAAGATGTTGCTCCGGAATTCCCCAGCTAAGGATCACCCGAAAAACAGCCCACCGAAAAGCCAGGGGATCATCAAAGATTCCATAAAAGAACGCTGTTGTTTCAATGATGCACAGATTGATAGGATCCGCCACTGCTTCCCGGCGAACACCGAGTTCAGACCTTTTGATCCCAATGCCCTGAGTGATCATATTTCCGACAAGTGGGTTGCTTTTTACTGTCACTCCGTTCACCATAGGCTATACATATCCTTTTCCAGCCTTCACCCAATCTTTCTTTTCCCTAACCGGCATCTCTTATATCCAAGCCATGCCGATGATTTGGAGGGTTTTGTATACCCTTGAAAGGATC
This sequence comes from Helianthus tuberosus, assembly GCA_030545235.1. Taxonomy (NCBI): domain Eukaryota; kingdom Viridiplantae; phylum Streptophyta; class Magnoliopsida; order Asterales; family Asteraceae; genus Helianthus; species Helianthus tuberosus. The sequence goes on along the minus strand of JARYGA010007218.1, from coordinate 13,191 downwards.
ATCGAGCAGGAAGGGATAGACCTAGGAATGTCAGAGCTGGGAGAGCTGTATGATCTTACTACCTTTGGTTCTCATCGTTATTTGTTTAAACGTAAGCCTGGTGAGGAACACCCGATCTTCAAAGCCACCAAGAACGATGCTAATTGGAAGCGGCGTTTCTTTTTCGTCAAGAGAGATTCTATTGAGGATGGAAAGGATCTACCCAAGAAATGGGCTACCCATGGTAGGGTGGAGGATCCTGAGAAGGATCACCAGAAACTTTCTTTTGAGGTAAGGATCACTTATATTTTTGCTTTCTTGTTATGAAGCTATCGCCGTCTCACACCTCAGATTGTCTCCTGCTGCTAAAGAGAGACTCATCGCTTTCAAGAAACTTAATCCTGAAGCAAGAACTTTCAAGACAACAACCCAAGATTCTCAGGAGGTATCCTCAGGCTCTGTCACGATGTCAAGTAAGTATCTTTGTTTAAAATTTAAATAAATAGTGAAATATAAGTTAAGTGAAGATACTTATCTTGTTTTGGTTGTGTAGGTGCTGGAAAATCCACCAAGCCTGCTTCTCAATTCGACACGGCTAACCTTGATTCTGTTAGACCCAGGAAGAAAAGGTCCACTACCAGTCCTAGCATCTCCATTCCCAAGGCACCCACTAAAGGAAAGGGTGGCAAAAAGAGAAAGACCTCCGAGGCTGAGGATTTGCAGGGTCTGCCTCTGATCCGTCACCAATTCCTCGAGTACTTCATTGATGTAAGGATCACTGTATCTGCCTGTATATCCTGCTGGCATATCCTGCTGATATATCCTGCTGATTTGAGGATCACTTGGCCCTGACCTTATCTTTTATCCCTTTTGCAGAAATTCGCTGAGATTGAGGACTATGTGGGGAACGTCGAGGAGCAGGACAAGAAGATTACTGACCTCCAACAGGTTGCAGTGCTTAAGGACCTCAAAATTGCTGATCTTCAGAAGGAACTCCAAGATGCCAAGACTAAGACGGCTAAACTCCTGATTGACCTTGACTATGAAAAGCATGATCTCATAGAAGGTGCAAAGGTCTCTGCTGCCATCACAATGTATTAGACAAAACTGAAGATGGCCCAGGAAGCTCAAGATCCTAACTTTGACAAAAGCAGCTGGGATGTTGAGGGCTGGAAAGCAAGGTTGGCTGATCTTGAAGACGATGAGGAGACTGAGGAAGTTTTGGCGATTGAGGCTGGAGGCAAGGTTGAAGGTGGTGAAGCAAGTGGAGCCGGAGGTGGTGATGCAGGGAAGGTTTAGGATGCATGATTGGGCGATGATGGAAACTTCCAGACATAGCCGGAGCCCAATTTTTTTTTTTAGTTTGATGGTTGTTTTGTTTGAACAATTTGATGGTTTGTACTGAACAATAGTTTTTAGGATTAAGGATCATGTATGATCCTTTGGACAATAGGCAGGATTTGCAAATGGTGGAGGGATCCTCTGTTTGGGGGATGAAGCCATTGTGATCCTGCCGCCTTTATATTCCTGCACTACTTTTGAACTTATTATCATGGACACCCTTTACCTACCCCAGCGGATGGGCCATGTTTTGCCGGTAGATGCTCGTGGTAGGTAATTTTGACAACCTTTTAAGGGTTAGTCTTTTGTTAATAAATAAAATCTTAACCTTTTGTCGCTTATCTTGTGTTGTTATCCTTTTGTTTCTTTAATTCTCCTTTGTTTTGATGCACACTTATTGAATAAACAATTTTGAATAAGTCAGATTGAAAATATTTAGGACATGATCCATGATCAAATATCCTATAGTTAAAGAATCCCAAAAAGCAATATGTTTTAAGGATCACAAGTTTAGTTGTCAAACTTTAAGGGTTATTCAAATAAACAATGAATAGAATTAAAAATAGTTAAGGATCATACCTGAGGGTCCAAGTTAGGATCCTAACCATAATAAGGATAACTATAAGATAAACCTTAGAGAGAAGTAAGGATCAAGGATCCTAGTTGCTTATCTTCAAGGATCTGAAATAGATCATAACTTGGGACTAAGCCAATATAAGATAAGAGTTAGCAACTGGGGACAAGCCCAAGGATAACTGGGGATAAGCCCAATGATAACTGGGGACAAGCCCAAGGATAACTGGGGACAAGCCCAAGGATCGTATGTAAACTGGAGTATGGCCCTAACTGGCGACTATCCAAACTTAGTGACACGAAAATGCCAAAACCTTAGCTAACGTGAAAACGTTAGAAACCTTAGGAACGGATGTATGGTACGTCTACCATTATACGTAGGATCCTAGGTATAGCCAGTACAATGGAATTATCAGCCCCTAAAGCGAGTACTGGTCCCACTGCCTTGAACTATACCAGGATCATCATGCGCTACAGGCGGAACTGGGGTCAAGCCCAAATAACTGGGGTTAAACCCAAAGGACGGATTGCTTCTGCAGATAACCAATACTTTGCTAAGGATTCCTGAACTTTCAAAACTTAAAATCACGTGAGAGATGGATAAAGGACACATGATCCTTATCCTTATATGAGAAAATAAAGAAATGAAATAGTTCAAGATTAGGATGTTACCAAAGTAAGGATCACCGAAACTTTAAGGATCCTTTAAGGATATCCCTAACGTGAGGATCATCTGTGCTATGAGGATCCTGCTCACATGAAATATTTCTTCAAGTGGACAGCATTCCAAGCTCTTGGTAGCAAATCACCTTCCATGGTTAGCAATCTATATGCCCCCTTTCCTGCTTCAGCTTCAATCAAATAAGGGCCTTCCCATTTTGGAGCCAATTTTCCATCAGCAGGATTGGTGGTATTCTGAAATGCTTTCCTTAATACCATATCTCCAACTTGAAACTTCCTGATCCTGACATTTTTGTTGTAAGTACCAGCCATTCTTTGTTGATAACTGGCCATCCTTATCCTAGCCATATCCCTGATTTCTTCAATAGTATCCAGGTCTTGAGCCAAGTTCTCATTATTCTCCTCAGGATCACGGGTACTTGTTCTAGCAGTTGGAACCACCATTTCTGTTGGGATCACTGATTCTGCCCCAAATACCAAAGAGAATGGTGTTTGACCAGTAGCATTCTTAGGGGTTGTCCTATCAGCCCAAAGCACATAAGGTAGTTCTTCTGCCCATTTCCCTTTCTTGGATCCAAGCTTCTTCTTCAAATTGTTGATGATGATCTTGTTGGATGATTCTGCTTGACCATTAGCTTGTGGGTGGACTGGTGTTTATGTTATCATCTTAATCCCCCAGCTGTCATAAAAGTTAGTGGTTCTGCCCCCAATGAATTGGGAACCATTATCACATATAATTTCAGAAGGAATACCGAATCTAGTTATAATATTTCTTTTAATGAAGGATATAACTTCCTTTTCTCTGACTTGGGCAAAAGCTTCAGCCTCTATCCACTTGGAGAAGTAATCAGTCATAGCAAGCATGAATACTTTTCCACCAGGTGCCTTAGGGAGCTTACCAACTATATCCATACCCCATCTCATAAATGGCCAAGAGGAGGATATAGGATGCAATAATTCAGCTGGTTGATGAAGGATATTGCTGTGTCTCTGACAAGGATCACATCTCTTAGCATACTCCACAGCATCTCTCTTCATGGTTGGCCAGTAGTATCCTGTCCTCAGGATCCTTGAGAATAATGCCCTGCCCCCAGTGTGGTTTCCACAATCTCCTTCATGGAAGTCTTTTAAAACTTCTTGGATTTCAGGATCCCCAATGCATCTCAAGTATGGTCCTGCAAGAGATCGTCTATACAACATATTATTTAAAATTGTCAATTGAGATACCTTAATTTTGAAAGCCCTAGGGTTTTCTCCTGTAGGAATCTCTCCATGTTGTAAGTATCTCATGATTGGTGAGATCCATGATCCTGATCCTGAATGGGATTGAGTATCCTCACTAGGGATAATTGCAGAATCATTTCCTATCTCCATAGCCACATGATCCTTGATAGCTGTCACACCCCTTTCTAAGGCGGAAGCACGAGGTGTGATCATGAAAGGTTCTCATTGCATACGAAGAGTAAACATGCTACATGCTCGTAAAAATAACATTCAAATACCATAGTTTGTAAACATTCGATAGCGTTTACATCGCTAGACAGCATAAAGACATTGTCTCAAAAGTTTACAACTTTATTAAAAGTTAAACACAAGCGACATCCACGAGCATAAGCAAGACTACGCGCACATCCATCCTAGTTACCTGAAATACATGTGAGTTTTTGGAAAAACGTCAACATAAAGTTGGTGTGAATTCATGCAGTTTTGTGTTGAACACGTTTGTATACTTTGTATGAAAACATAACGAGTATCTTGTGGAAATAAAGTATTCTTGTAGTGTAAACCGAATAAAGTATTCTTGTGGTATAAACCAAATAATGTATTCTTGTGGTATAAACCAAATAATGTATTCTTGTGTACGAACTTCGTACAAATAAAGTATTCTTGTGTAGTTAATGGGTTGCAAGGCCATTAACGTGTGGCACGACATAGGAAGTCACCAAACCATAGGCATTTTTCTAGTTGTCGATTCACGACGGAGACACAAAAACACTCCTCGGTACTAGTGGTCACCAAGAGTGGGGCTGCCCGAGTACCCGTTAGATCTAACCTTTTGTTCTGCGGTCTAAGTATGTACACGATTAATGGTGCTTATGGTACCCTATTCGTGGCACTGTTTCTCGTCTATGGTACCAAGTACCAATTCTCGTTTATTACATCAAGTATCAATTCTCGTTTATTATATCAAGTATCAATTCTCGTTTATTATACCACGTAACATGTATTTCACCCCCGAAGTTATAAAACTGAAAACAGTTAAGAGAAAAGGGGGAGCATGAACTCACAACTTTGCGTTCCTTGCGTCGTAAACTCCACCGGATTTGCTTAATTAACGTCGTAACCTATACGCGTTTTCTTAACGTTAGTCACTAGACTTGTGTCGCACAAGTACAGTCACGCTCTTTTGTGTATATATTCTTGTGTTAAAAATATTCCATATTTTTAACTACGTATCTTACTTATATTATTTTCTTCAAAAAATAACTATAAGTCTTTTGTGTTTTGCACTATGCACCCGAATCATGTATCTTGTGTTTTGTATGTGTATTTTTATATTTCTACTCCTCATGAGTATTTAGTGTATTTTTTAAGTCTTAATACACTAGCACGTTTAACACATACTATATACACTTAGCACAAAATTTGGTGATAAAGTAATATATATTTTTCCCTCAAAAAATATATACTTATTATCCATTTTTATTCTTCAAGAAATCACCATTTCTTATCGTCAAAAGTTAGGGAAACCTTGTTAATGTTTTGAGGTATATTTTTAGGGGATGAGTTTCTCAAAACTCATATTTTTCTAAGTGTCGAAATTTATAAAAATTTTGACAGAGTTTCCCCTAAAAATGGAGGTTTCCCACGTTTTCAAAACGTGTGTTTATTTTCTTTTAAATCATCAACACTCATCAACAATTAGCAACAACAATTATCAACAATAATCGTCAACAATGTTCACTAATTTCATGAACTTGCATATTTACAAAAATGTGTAGTAACTTACTAGCACATTTAGTAAGTCTTGTTATCTTTAAAAATAAGTTTAATTTCTTAAAAACTTTATTTTTAAAGAGTATGAAGTTTTACAACTTCTAGTCGGTTTTTACGAAAATTATTTCTTTGTTAAAACCCTTGTTACACAAGTATCCATACACTTGTTTGTTCACAAAAACCACTTTTGTTTGTGTAAGACCCGGTTTAGAACATGTGATTTCTTTAAAGTGTGGTTCTTCAAAAATACCACTTGCAGATACGTAGATCTGCTAGTTTTAAACTCCATTGTACAAGTTAAATTACTTTTACACAAGTAAAATATTTCTACACAAGTTCATGTATCTTGTGTGGTAGAGTTTCACCCTTTGACCCTTGTATCTTTCAAAAACGAGCTTATGTGAAGATACATGATCTTACAAAGTCGGGTTAAACGGAGATCCGAGCTACCACATCATAGATCGGGTCTAGATAAACACAAATCTCAAATACTACAACTTTTACACAAGTTATATGTCTTTAACCACCACTTTTATGGTTTTTACTAGACTTTTATGCATCGAAATGTATGTTAACGATATTTAACCGGCAATATTCCTTTTAACCACTTTAGATGAGTGTAAAAACAAGTTTTAAATGATATACCTCTAGCTCAAGGCTAGGGAAGAATCTTGGCGAAAAGTGGGTGGATAAAAGCTAACGGTAGAGGTCCTTCGCGTTCCGCTTGCACCAAGCTTCCTAATACGAGGCCCTTAACGCGTGTGTGGACTTGAAATGGCAAGATCAAGAACCGAAATATGATGGATGGGAGAGGGGTGTTGGGCCGTAGCCTTAGAGAGAGGGAGAGAGGAGTTTTAGTTGGTGATTTGTGTGAAAGAATGAAATGGATGATCCTTTGTGTCCTATAAATAACCAACTTCACACATTGACCCTTGGGTATTATGTTTCTTGATTTAGAGACAAGATCTAATAAATTATGAAGTTAAAATCCCATGGGGGATCATGCCTCCCAACCGTCCAACATAGGGGGGGGGGGGTCTTAGTTACATTTCAATTGGTAGTTACATGTTCTAGTTAAGTCTAGTTAGGACTTTATGTAGGTTATTAGTGTGTAGTGTAATATAAAGGGTGTTAGGGTATTCGGGGACCCTAACTAGCTTAGAAAAATAAAAACAATGCTTCTAGCATTATTTTGGTGTTCCGGGTAATGTCCGGTTGTTCGGTTACATACCGATTCGTTAGAGTGCTAAATTACACTTTTTAGGGTCTTTTAAGTACCCTTTTTGTATCCTTTCACTTCCCAACACTTAGGGAAATATTCTGGACGATAAAACGAAATTTCTGCATAATATTTATATGCTTAATTGCTGAATTATTGCTGATTTGTATAATTTCTGCACTTAAAGTGCGTTTCGGGTGCTTTTTAGTGCTTATTTTTGCTTTCGTATTGCATATATATTAACCCTTGTATGTACTCTTGGGTTTTAATGCATTCTTGTTGTCGGACCTACACCTAGGCCTCAATTCTAACGTCTGGCTGTTTTCTGCAGTTCAGTCGACACAGTGTGTCTTACCGGTGAGTTTACTAATATTCTGACGCAACGCTCTTGTTTATGCATAAAGCAATATTTTGTAGTATACAACATGCATGAATTCACTTGTTTGGTATGTAATCAGACATTGCTGCCAATTAAGCACATAATTGCAGTCATTAAGCAATAATTATAGTGTACGGAAATTACCGGTTTGTGCCAGTTGTCACAATAGCCGGGGTCAGGATATGGATAATAGGGATCTTGATATCCTCAGGGGTCTTCAAAGATGATCCTAAGTTAGCCAATGCATCAGCTTCTGTATTTTCTTCCCTTGGTACCTGCGTCAAACTAAAGGAAACAAAAGAGAGTGCCAAATTTTTGACTATCTCCAAATATTTGGTTAGCTTTTCACCTTTAACAGCATAGGATCCATTAAAGTGGTTTGTAATTAACAATGAATCTACATGTACCTCAAGATACCTGATCCCCATATGCTTTGCAATTTGCAAACCAGCAATTAAGGCTTCATATTCAGCCTCATTGTTAGTGGTTTGGAACTCACAAGCTATAGAGTGGGGTATTATGTCCCCCTGTGGCGATTTTAGTAGTATTCCAAGCCCTGTGCGAAGCATATCTTCTAACGTTTGTATAGTCCGTTCGCTCTGGCCGTCTGTTTGTGGATGGAATGCCGTGCTCAGATCTAACTGAGATCCAAAGGCTTCCTGAAATGATTGCCAGATTCTTGAGACAAAGCGTCCATCTCTGTCTGAAATGATTGAGATTGGCACTCCATGACGTGCCACAATTTCTCTTAAGTATATCTCTGCCAGCTTTCCAGTGCTATCCTTCTCTCGGATTGGTAGGAAATGCGCAGACTTCGTTAACCGATCAACGATTACCCATATCATATCGTGCCCTCTCGGGGTCCTGGGTAACTTCGTTATGAAGTCCATCGAGATTTGTTCCCACTTCCATACGGGAATTTCTGGTTGTTGTAATAGGCCGGACGGTTTCTGATATTCGGCCTTAACCTTCGCACAGGTTAGGCATTTTCCAACATAGACAGCAACGTCGCTTTTGAGTCTCGGCCACCAATAGTACTCTTTCAAGTCTTGGTACATCTTGTCCGATCCTGGATGGATCGAATATCTCGATTTGTGGGCTTCATTAAGGATGACTTCTCGTATGCCACCATAGAGTGGAACCCAAATACGCTTCTTGAAGTATAAGGCTCCCTCTTCGTTTGGCACCATGTATTTCAATGCACCCCGGAGGTATTCAGCTTTACGGTTCTCTTCTTTAAGAGCTTCTTGTTGTGCATCCCGAATGCGTGCAGTGAGGTTCGTTCGAATCGTCATTTCCAATGCTCGAACCCTTAGGGTCTTAACCCTTTCCTTTCGGCTCAACGCGTCTGCTACAACGTTTGCCTTTCCAGGATGGTACTTAATCTCACAGTCATAATCATTCAGCAGCTCGACCCAACGTCGCTGGCGCATATTTAATTCCTTCTGATCAAATATGTGTTGTAAGCTTTTGTGATCTGTGAAGATTGTACATCGAGTACCATATAGATAATGTCGCCAAATCTTCAAGGCGAATACCACTGCGCCCAACTCTAGGTCGTGAGTGGTATAATTTCTTTCATGAACCTTCAGTTGTCTTGAAGCGTAAGCGATGACTTTTTGGCGTTGCATGAGCACGCAACCCAAGCCTTGTCGTGAGGCGTCGCAGTATACCACGAAGTCCTCAGTGCCTTCGGGTAATGATAGTATTGGTGCATCGCAGAGCTTGTTCTTAAGTAGCTGAAAGGCTTCTTCTTGTTTGTGACCCCAGTCGTATTTCATGTCCTTCTGTGTAAGGGTCGTTAGCGGTTGAGCTATTTTTGAGAAATTCTCGATGAATCGCCGGTAATAGCCCGCTAAACCCAAAAATTGACGAACTTCAGTTGGGGTCTTGGGAGCTTCCCAATTCTTTATTGCTTCTATCTTGGACGGGTCTACATGAATGCCCTTCTCATTCACCACGTGACCGAGAAATTGTACTTCGCGAATCCAGAATTCGCATTTCGAGAACTTTGCATAAAGTTTCTCTTTCTTTAGTAGCTCCAAGATGGTTCTGAGATGTTGCTCATGTTCTTCTTTCGTTCGCGAGTAAATCAGGATATCATCAATAAATACAATCACGAATTTATCGAGATATGGTTTGCATACGCGGTTCATTAGGTCCATAAAGACCGCTGGCGCGTTCGTCAATCCAAACGGCATCACAAGAAATTCGTAGTGCCCATATCGCGTTCTGAATGCAGTCTTTGGCACGCTTTCATCTTGGATTCTCAGCTGATGGTATCCAGATCGAAGGTCGATCTTGGAATAGTAGCTTGATCCTTGCAATTGATCAAATAAGTCATCAATCCTTGGTAGCGGATACCGATTCTTGATTGTGAGCTTGTTCAGTTCCCTGTAATCGATACACATCCGCAGTGTTCCATCCTTCTTCTTTACGAATAATACTGGAGCTCCCCAGGGTGAGAAGCTTGGCCTTATGAATCCTTTATCCAACAACTCCTGGAGTTGTGTAGATAATTCTTGCATTTCGGATGGAGCAAGTCGATAGGGTGCCTTGGCTACAGGAGCAGCTCCTGGAACCAAGTCTATACGGAACTCGACTTGTCGTTGCGGAGGTAGTCCTGGCAGGTCTTCAGGGAACACATCAGGAAATTCCTTCACCACAGGGATGTCTTCGAGTTTCGGCTCCACAGCCTTCTTGTCTATAACGTGTGCTAGGAAAGCAACACATCCTTTCCTCAAGCACTTCTGTGCCTTCATACAGCTGATGATTCGAAGAGGCGCGTCTCGTTTTTCTCCATGCACGATGAGAGTTTCACCATTCGCTAAAGGGATGCGAATGATTTTCTCATGACAAATAACTTCAGCTTTGTTCTTGGACAACCAGTCCATCCCGACTACTACATCGAAGCTACCCAATTGAATAGGTAAGAGGTCGATGCTAAAATTTCGTTCGCCAAGTTCTAGTGTGCAGCCTCTGACAACTTCGCCCGATTCAACAAGTTTACCATTGGCTAGTTCTATGGAATAAGGAATTTCTAATCTACTAGATTCTATTCCGAGTATGCGTTTAAATTCCACAGACATGAAGCTATAATCGGCGCCAGTGTCGAATAATATGGATGCAAAGTGATTGTTAATGAGAAACGTACCGGTGACCACGTTAGGGTCCTCGCGTGCGTCTCTTGCTCCAATCACAAATGCTCGAGCCAGAGCGTTGTTTTTCTCTGGGCAGTTCTTCATGAAGTGATCATTGCTTCCACACTTGAAGCATCCTTGGTTCTGCCCTTTCCTGTTGCCATTCTTATTACCAGCACCGTTTCCATTTCCATTCCTTCCTTTACTCCAACAATCCTCAGCATAGTGACCCAACTTCCCACACTTATCGCATTTTGGAACGCGACAAACCCCTTCGTGGTGACGCTTGCAATTGTTACAAAGGGGCCGAGTGCCCAGGTACCTCTTGGCAGGAGCGTCATTCATGGCCGCAAGAGATTTCGCCCCCTGTGGCGGGTTAGTGTCACGCTTCTTGTTGGAACCCCTGTTGTTACGAGTTGCTTGACTCAGGTTTGCATGTTTTCTCTTTTTGTCACCGGACGACTCAGCATGTGTCTCGGTATTTTCTGTTGGGTTCAGTGAGAGCTTCTTCATACGAACACAATCTTCAGTCAGGCTGACAGCCAGAGTTACAGCCTCGGTGATTGTTTGTGGTTTAGCCGCCGTTACCATGCCACGAAATTCTGAGGCCAGTCCCCAAATGTAGCGTTCCACACGCTTAAATTCGGGAGTCACCATGTAGGGAAGTACTCTAGACAGATCGTGGAACCTTCGAGTGTAACCATTTATGTCAGCACCTTCCATAGTCAAGTGCCAGAACTCTGTCTCCAGCCTTTGGAGTTCAGCACGAGAGCAGTACTTTTCTCTCATTCTTTCCTTCAGTGCATCCCAAGTTAGGCCATAAGCGGCATCATCACCCAAAGTTTGGGCTTGCAGGTTCCACCAAGTCAGAGCTTCATCGACAAACAACCCAGTAGCAAAGGTGACTTGTTGATCCGCAGTACACTTGCTCATGCGGAAAGTAGCTTCAGTCTTCTCCGTCCAGCGTACAAATGCTACTGCACCTCCTGTGCCGTCATAGTTCATCGGCTTGCAGTCGAGGAACTGCTTGAATGTGCAGCCTGGAATTGATTCAACCAATTCATATGTGAGCAATCGAAGAAATAATGAAGCAAAGACCGTTCATAAATTTCCTCATGCTTAGTACAGTGTCTCAAGGTTACCTTGAGCTGCATTGCCTCCAGACGAATCTCCATCCCCATTACGCCTAGCGTTGCTTGGTCCTCCACTGTCTTGGGTTCGGTTCGCCTCGTACTGGGCGATAGCAGCGGAGATCCTTTCCTCCAGCAGGGCGTTCAGCTCATCAGCAGTTCTTGGCAGTGGGGGAGGAGGAGGTTGATCGTCATTGCGAACATTCACAGTTTTCCTGGGTGCCATGTTCTGACAGAACATAACACAGCAGGGTTAGACATTTGTTTGATATCATCACACCAGATAGTAGTATCATATATATTCACAGGTATATATACCACATAAGTGACATCAAACAATCATTACTCTAGCAGAGTACTTAGTAGGCTTGCACTGGGGGAATCTATACGTGACAAGACTTGCTGTGGTTTCTGTGCACTGAATTCCATAATTATGTATGCATCCATAATTACGTAACTCCTTGCACAGTCCGCACAGTTCGTTTCATCCTCGTATCTCTTCCTTCAGATAGGCCATCGCTTTCAGGTAAAGGCACATATACTTGTGACATTCTACTTCTAGTACATGCTAATTATCACATATAATTGCAAGTAATTTCTAGTCAATGACAAGTGCCACTCAAGTGCACTCTAAGTCTCGTAGTGTCTTTTCTAGACTCATGTAGACAGTTTCAGGCAGTGGATGTCGCGGGACGTTTTATGCAATGAAAACTCTTTGAAAATTGTTTTCGTGAATGGATCCTAGAGATTGTAGACTAGACTCGAGAATGAATCCTGGTTCACTACAATCGCAGCTCTGATACCAATCTGTCACACCCCTTTCTAAGGCGGAAGCACGAGGTGTGATCATGAAAGGTTCTCATTGCATACGAAGAGTAAACATGCTACATGCTCGTAAAAATAACATTCAAATACCATAGTTTGTAAACATTCGATAGCGTTTACATCGCTAGACAGCATAAAGACATTGTCTCAAAAGTTTACAACTTTATTTAAAGTTAAACACAAGCGACATCCACGAGCATAAGCAAGACCACGCGCACATCCATCCTAGTTACCTGAAATACATGTGAGTTTTTGGAAAAACGTCAACATAAAGTTGGTGTGAATTCATGCAGTTTTGTGTTGAACACGTTTGTATACTTTGTATGAAAACATAACGAGTATCTTGTGGAAATAAAGTATTCTTGTAGTGTAAACCGAATAAAGTATTCTTGTGGTATAAACCAAATAATGTATTCTTGTGGTATAAACCAAATAATGTATTCTTGTGTACGAACTTCGTACAAATAAAGTATTCTTGTGTAGTTAATGGGTTGCAAGGCCATTAACGTGTGGCACGACATAGGAAGTCACCAAACCATAGGCATTTTTCTAGTTGTCGATTCACGACGGAGACACAAAAACACTCCTCGGTACTAGTGGTCACCAAGAGTGGGGCTGCCCGAGTACCCGTTAGATCTAACCTTTTGTTCTGCGGTCTAAGTATGTACACGATTAATGGTGCTTATGGTACCCTATTCGTGGCACTGTTTCTCATCTATGGTACCAAGTACCAATTCTCGTTTATTACATCAAGTATCAATTCTCGTTTATTATATCAAGTATCAATTCTCGTTTATTATACCACGTAACATGTATTTCACCCCCGAAGTTATAAAACTGAAAACAGTTAAGAGAAAAGGGGGAGCATGAACTCACAACTTTGCGTTCCTTGCGTCGTAAACTCCACCGGATTTGCTTAATTAACGT
>JARYGA010007217.1:0-49192 GCA_030545235.1 Helianthus tuberosus | reverse complement strand
TTGTCTTGCGTAAACTCAATATCATTTCCAACATCTGTTGATCGTGATTTATGAAATACCTGCAAGAATGCCATCCTTAACAAAATACATTTTAGACACAAATTGTCAATCTTTATATGCCACCAGTTTTTACATTCCACTGCTTCATTCCAAGCAGGGCTTTGGTCTTTAACAACACTTATTTTAGGACAGTAGATTAAATAGCAGCACTTTGTCTGGGGCAGTTGTTGTACACAAGCAATACTTAATGGACAGCAGTTGTATTATACAAACAATGGATGAAGGCCATCAGATGTTATAACCACTTTCAAGGGGAAGGTGTAATGCAAACAGCTGCTTATGATGAATCCACTGATGTGGATCACTGTTATTTGGCCCAAACAAATAACGACTTTGAAGGGGAAAGTCTATTTCAATGTTTAATAATAATATTATGCTATTGAAAAATAAGATGGTGGTACCTCTTCAAGGGCAAATACACCCCAAATAGAACAAAAAACACAAACAAATTACACAGAAGCCTATACAAAGTCCAACTTTTACAAAATTCTTGAGTTACTAAACACTTCTTCATTCGATATTAAATAGTATTACAAAAATCGGAGTTTGAAAAATATTAAAAACTAAACATTACAATTAACACTTCCTAGGATATCTATTTCTCTCGCCTTCCTCCATGCAATTTCATTTTTAGTTTTAATTTGCAGATCTGCTAGCATATCACAGGTCTTCTGATCTTGTTTCAACAGATGTGTCAAAAACTCTTCGGCTTTTTCTTTAAACTCTAATGGAGGAGAAGAGACAACTTCATCCAGCAGTGCAATGCTACTCCACGTCTGCTTATAATATTTATCACTTACCAACGCAACTTTTTTGTTGACTTCTTCAACTTTTCTCTGTTCATGGAGTGACCATCTTGAATATTCAATTTTAAGATCGGTATTATCCGACCAGTGGTAGAAGGTTTTGCTTGCCATTTAGAAAGAGTGTGGGTGGGTTTGGACGTTTTGTTTTAGAATGAAGGGTTTTTTAAAAATGAAGTCTTGATGTTTTCAAGTAGAGCAATCATGATCCTTTATAGTGTTTGAAATATTTAATAGGATAAATGAAGAGACGTCTGCTAATAAAGAACATTTTTCAAAGGTTTTACATTAAAATGTTTGATAAGGTAAATGAAGAGACATGTTGGGTATATACACGTTTTTCATTATTAAATCATTACATGTATCAGGTTTTTAAATATAAATTTTTATTTAATGGTTGCATTTAAACCTGACCTTTAGGCTGATAGATATCCTATATAATATCATTGCAAATTCAAACATTGTTTCATCATAACCAGATTCATTCAGTTAAATAGAAGAGCAACTCTTATTGTTTTGCCTTAGCTGTTATAAATACATTAAAATGGAGTCACAAACTGCTGCACAATCTGAGGATTTCAAGCAACACTTTATTAAAGAAATCGAAGAGCAAGTTTTTGCTGATAGGAGTACTCTTCAAGAGTTGAAGAGATGTTTTGACGGACTGCAACTTGGTCTCCTGACAAGAGACAAGTTTCAAGAGACCTGAGGGCGATGCCGACTACTTCCGTTCGTGACCTGTGTGTTGCGAACAATATAGAATGTGGAGACAGAGACCTGGACTTCATGAGAAAGATCAATGACATACATCGAGAAGTGCAGTGCTCCATGGAGTTGAAGTTAAAATTTCTTCATTCTTGCTATTAGACTTTAAGTGTCTGATTACTTTTCTTTTTTTATGTCATTGTAACTTTTTTTTTTAATATTTATACAATAAACGATTTAATTTTTTTTATGACACTTTATTTTTGCTTCTGTTTAATTATAATTTTAGGTATGGTTTTGGGCTGACCAATTTTTTTGGGTTTGGTTTTAAATACTGAATTTTTGATGTGTTATAGGTTCTTCACTCGGAAACAAATTTTTTTTTGGTTTTGTTTTAAACGATACAAGTAAAACTCTAAAGCAGGTATGATATGAAACATCTTTTCCTGCCTTGTTAAACAGCAGGTAACACTAAATCAGTGTAGTGAAAATGAAAAGGAAATAATACCTGATGAATGAACCGCACGGTCCGATTATAAAACACTGATCACCCTAAAAATAAACCACGTACCAACAAACAATCACAAAACAAAACAAACCAAACCAAATTCAAGAATCAACTCTGTAAATATAATCTTGTAGTATGGATTATACCTACCTAAACAATGTATCATAAAATGCCATAAGACCGTTTTATCGAAAAGAATAACTATAAGTCATTGATATAATAAAAATGTCACCGGAAATAATTAATGAAAATGTAAATTACAATACTTGTTAATGGTGATTTATGAAACATCTTCAAGAATGCCGTCCTTAACAAAATACATTTTAGAGGCAAATTGTCAAGTATAATATGTCAGCAGTTTTTACATTCCACTGCTTCATTTCAAGCAGGTCTTTGGTCTTTAGCAGCATTTGACTGAGGGCAGTAGATTAAATAGCAGCACTTTGTCTTCAGCATTTGTTGTACACAAGCAGTACTTAATGGACAACAGTTGTAGTATACAAACAGTGGATGAGGGCATCAGATGTTATAACCACTTTCAAGGGGAAAGTCTAATGCAAACAGCTGCTTATGATGAATAGCAGTGGACAATATTTAGAAAACAGATGTTTGAGCACAAAGGTAGTTAGGGGTAAGGAAATGATAATGATTTGAAAGACTATTAAATCAGCAACTGTTAGTGCAACAGTGAATAAGCTTTTGACAAATGTTTTGATCATCTGCTGTTCTGAAGAAAGGAATGATTTTGTCTTGCGTAACCACAAAATATCATGTCCAACATCTGTTGATGGTGATTTATGAAATATATGCAAGAATGCCATCATTAACAAAATACATTTTAGACACAAATTGTCAATCTTTATATGTCAGCAGTTTTTACATTCCACTGCTTCATTCCAAGCAGGGCTATGGTCTTTAGCAGAACTTATCTTAGGGCAGTAGATTAAATAGCAGCACTTACTCTGGTGCAGTTGTTGTACACAAGCAGTACTTAATGGACAACAGTTGTAGTATACAAACAGTGGATGAGGGCCATCAGGTGTTATAACCACTTTCAGGGGGAAGGTGTAATGCAAACACCTGCTTATGATGAATCCACTGATGTGAACCAATCTCATTTGGTCCAAAATAACGACTTTGAAGGGGAAAGTCTATTTCAATGGTTAACAATAATATTATGATATTGAAAAATAAGATGGTAGTACCTCTTCTTCTAATTTGAAAACATGGAATATTGAAATGCTGGTGCAATTGTCCTTTTGCATAATTAATGTATAACTGCTAAATTAGCCATAACATAAGAACAAATACACCACAAATAAGTGTTCTTTTGCATCATCATACGGCACTCTCAGATCGTTTTGATCAAAGACCGTCAGTAAAGATCCACAATTGAAGTTAAAGTTTCTTGATTTTTGTTATTAGACTTAGACGTGTCTAATTAGATTTTTTTTTGTAATTGCTACTTTCTTAATACTTCATATTTTAATCGTATTAATTTGTCAACAATTTTTTAAATTCCACTGCTTCATTCCAAGCAGGGCTTTGCTTTTTAGCAGCACTTGAGTTAGGACAGTAGATTAATGGGCTGTTTTGTAGCCTCTTAATAACCATTCAGATGCTACCTCTTAATGGTTTAAAACCTCTGAATGAATAAGAGGTGACCTCAAGTCTGAATGGTTAAGAGGTAACCTTTGAATGGTAAATCATCACATGTCACATTCTTCTACCTTCTCATTGGTAAAATTTTTAATTGTTCCATTAAGAGGTAGCCTCTTAATGACCATCAGCACCTTGTCTTCAGCAGTACTTAATGGACAGTAGTTGTAGTATACAAACAATAGATGAGGGCCATCATATGTTATAACCACTTTCAAGGGGGTAGTCTAATTCAAACAATAGATGAGGGCCATCATAGGGTTCAATCCCAACAAAAGAGGTGTTTACAAAAGAGGCGCAACAAATTCAGATTATAATATACCATTTAAATTGTGGTCTTTAGTTCTATATCTTTATAAAATAATGTTAAATACAGTATGTATTAGTATTATAATAACCATAATGATAAAAGTTTTTGTATATGTAAATATGTAAACTATCATGTGAACAAATATTTGATGAATTGACATTCACATAAACTTTAATTAAAAACAGTCTTATCTGGCCTAAATAAAACTTGTTCTTAGTTAAGTGTTACAAAAGGATTTTCTTTAGTGGATAAGATCAAAATACATCTAACATTCTATAAAAACATCATTAACAACACTATCTCGATGGTTAATAAAAATATTATGATATTGAAAAATAAGATGTTGGTACTTTTTCTTCTAATTTGAAAACTTTAATATTGAAATGCTGATGCAATTGTTCTTTTGCATTATTAATATAAAACTGCTATATTAGCCATAACATAAGAGCAAATACACCCCAAATAGAACAAAAGCAACAAACAAACTACAGAGAAGCCTATACAAAATCCAAGTTTTAAAAAATTGTTCCAGCTATCTAAGGTGAGATCCGCAATTTTTCTCCTTTTAACCATCCACCAGTATGATTTCATTATGCCTTTATACTTGCCAGGAGATGTGTTGATGTATCCATATACTTTAGTTCAAAAACCCTCTCGTCTCGGTTCTTCCAACAAAGCTCTAAAAACATTTCATAAATTCAGCCAATTTCACTACATACAAATAGAAAAAAAAACGTTAATGAAAAGAACTACATTGATATGAAACCACCAAATCACAAAACCACTTTATTACCCTTCACTTCCACACTTACAACACACCCAAACACTTTCAACACACATCCAAACAGTGGTTTCAACCATTGTTTTAACCCAACAATGGTTTCAAACCTCCGTTTTAACCGAACAGCAGTTTCAAGCAGTGGTTTGAACAAATATTATTTCAATTTTTAAACTTAACTAAAACAAATTAATAACGTTAAAAATTACAATCATTAATATACCTTCATGATGATAGCATACGCATGATTTTTCTTTGCGTTGTGGAATTCATCAAACATTAACACCTTGATAATATCCAACGTTAAGAATCTATGTCTGAATGCATTCCTTAAAATGTCAGGGGTCATGACCAATAGCTGTAAAAACGATGTATAACATATACGTGTATTCAGTTTAAATTGAAAAAATAAAAACTACATGATACAACAAAGGTAAAGAGTAACACAATAAAAGTTTATTACTCAAGACTGCAATTGTTCGCCTCAGGGGTACTTTACGTATTTGATCATTACTCAAAATTCTGATGAGATTGTATGCGGTCAACAAAAAAGTCAAATATTGACTTGTCATACCTGATTCTGATCTCGTTGTTTCTTCCAATCAGCAGCATTCGAAAAATCAACAACTTTTTCACCCCAATACTCCACTTTCAAATCAAGGTGCTTTCCCACATACTCCGCTTGCTAATAAGACAGAGAAAGCTTCCATTAGTATGCTTTAACCACATGTTGAAAACACGTTCAAGAAACAACTAAGTCAACCGACATACCTGTTTGACCAATACAACAGTGGGTACCAACTACCGAGAACACATCAATACACGGGAAGGGTTTTTTCAGCAGATAAGCATAGTGACGTAAAAGACTAATCGCGAACAACGTCTTGCCTGAGCCCGTCTCCAAGAACACTATAGTGTTCTCCTTAATTGCCTAAGCTAATGCTTCTATCTGATAACTGCTATATTAGCCATAACATAAGAGCAAATACACCCCAAATAGAACAAAAACAACAAACAAACTACAGAGAAGCCTATACAAAATCCAACTTTTACAAAATTGTTCCAGCTATCTAAGGTGAGATCCACAATTTTTCTCCTTTTAACCATCCACCGGTATGATTTCATTCTGTCTTTATACTTTCCAGGAGATGTGTTGATGTATCCATATACTTTAGTTCAAAAAGCCTCTCATCTCGGTTCTTCCAAAAAAGCTCTAAAAACATTTCATAAATACAGCCAATTTCACTACATACAAATAGAAAAAAACGTAAATGGAAAGAACTACATTGATACGAAACCACCAAATCACAAAACCACTTTATTACCCTTCGCTTCCACACTTTGATCTCTATCAAAAATTTTCAACACACATCCAAACAGTGGTTTCAACCACTGTTTTAACCCAACAATGGTTTCAAATCTCCGTTTTAACGGAACAGTAGTTTCAAGCATTGGTTTGAACAAAACAGTGGTTTCAACCACCGTTTTAACCCCAACAGTGGTTTCAACCCCCGTTTTAACCCAACACTGGTTTCAACCACCGTTTTAACCCAACAATGGTTTGAACCACTATTTTCTACTCAAAACACTGTTTAACCCACCAGTCGTTTGAAACATCTGTTTTATATTCTAACATCTGTTAACAACAAACAGAGGTTTCAAACCTAAAACAGACCTTTGCCAAATACATGTTTCACAACTAACTTAATTTATACTATCTATTACCTAAACCGCTTTTCTGAACCACAAGTGATGATTGCATCCATTCGATTCGATTACACGAAAACTCGTCCGATGAAACAGGTGCCCACTTCTTCCATCCATCTCTACACAAAATTCAATCCCTAAACAAAATAATAAAAATGAAGATGTTATCATCCCATGAAATTAATTTGAACAAAAAATATGTGAGACCACATACCTTAATTAAAACTTTTGGTTTACATTAATAAACTTAATTAAAAATCAAAATCCGCTCAATCAGTCGATTATTAGGCACAAATTATCACAAGTTCAAATGATAAACATAAAGCACAATCGGTTTAACAATTGTGAATACAATAAATAATTTTATTTCAAGCAGCAAACCTTTGCAAAACTCACCTACATCAACAACTATTGCTACTGCTGCTGAATCAACAACTGCTGCTGCTGAACCTTACAAATTCAATCATCATATTCCTGAACCTCACAAATTCAATCATTTTGGTTTAACAATGGTGAACACAATAAATAATATAATTTCATTCAGTCGATTATTAACCGAACCTCACAAATTCAATCTTCATATTCATGCATCAACAACTACTGCTACTGAATTTGCCGTTGATCCGGCTGCAACACAACTGGAGCTAGAAACCCAACTCTCTCTTTCTTCTCTATTCATGGTGAAGTTGCAAAACATTTATATTTTCAGAGGTTCACGCTCAGATTAGGAGGTCGGTGACATTGTCGAGGGTTGTCAGGAAATGCTATCACTTTGCAGCTATCACTTTGCATTTCCTGACAACCTCGACAACGTCACCGACCCCCTCCAAGTTTTACACCAAAACACTCTGAATGGTTGTCATCAATTCTAACTTCACCTTTATAAGCAACCATAGTATCTATATAAACCTGAAACTCATACCTGAAACTCTGCAAAACATAAATGCTTTTTAACCTAGTGAAATTAGCTCATAATACTCTGCCAAACATAAATGCTTTTTAACCTAGTGAAATTAGCTCATAATACTCTGCCAAACATAAATGGTTTTTAACCTACATGAGGGTCAAGATTCGGTGTAATATTCAACTATCTGTGCCCTGATGACTCTAAAAACCCTAATATTGTTCCAGTAAATAAAAACTAAGAAATCGAAAGAAAAGGCCAGAAAACCAAGATTGAATATTACCAAAGAGATGGAATTGTACCTTTGTGATGAAGATTTCGTAAGGCGAAAGGACGGCAGAGAGAATTAGGGCAGAAGATTTCGATATGAAGAAGAAATTGAGATAATTCCAGATTCTTGCCAAAGAAGAAAGAGTATTGCGTTTAAAACACTGTGAACCGAATGATTTGTGTTTCAAAAGACTGTGAATTTTAGAGAGAGAGAGTTGAGAGATAAATTGATAGAGAGGGTAATTGATTGAAGAAGATTATAGGTTATATATCTGGAGCCATAATTTTGAATTTTGAATTTGGAGCCATAATTTTAATTTTGAATCATCAGTGGTTGATTATATATTTTAAAAAGATTTATACATTTATACATACATATCTAAATATTGTAAAGGAAATTATGACATCAGCAAGTCCATGTGGCATAGCTTAGAAGTTGACAAGTAAGCAGATTTACATCAGCTCATAATCTCTTATTATAGATAGTATAGATATAAGTAAGAATACAAAAACAGAGC
This sequence comes from Helianthus tuberosus, assembly GCA_030545235.1. Lineage (NCBI taxonomy): Eukaryota > Viridiplantae > Streptophyta > Magnoliopsida > Asterales > Asteraceae > Helianthus > Helianthus tuberosus. The sequence goes on along the minus strand of JARYGA010007217.1, from coordinate 40,970 downwards.
CGGTTATATTGGCTAAAACAACTATTCAACCCCCTCCCGAGATAGAAGATTATAAAATAAAACCTAAAGACGACATCATGGAAATTATAAAAGAAAAATTTTCGAATATCCAATTAAATATTATAGAGAAACAAAACATGGATGATGAAACTTATGAAGCTTATGTTATAGATTCTATCAACAAATTTGGAAAAGGTAAAAAAAACAAAAAGACTTATAATACAAAATATGCTTATAGGCCAAGACAAAGATTATACTATTATCCTAGGCCTACTCCTTAGGATGTTCTTCATGAAGAACAAGAATATGAGATTAACAATTCTTATAATGGAAAAGCCATATATGAATGGAATTTAGATGGTTATACTGATAGACAGGTTTACATGATGACACATCGTATGATGATGTATGCTACCATAGCTAAAAATAATAACAATTCTGACCAAACAGTTTGTAAAATGATAGCTGCAGGATTTACAGGTCAGTTAAAAGGTTGGTGGGATAATTATATAGGTGATAAACAAAGTCATATTTATGAACACATAAAACAAGAAGGAGATAAACAGGTTTCTGATGCTGTTTACACTCTAATCATTATAGGGCATTTTACAGAAAGGTGGTCAGATAATTCTGAAACCATAAGAACCCTGTTAAATGGGCTTAGATGTCCCACTTTGACATCATTTAGATGGTATAAGGATGTTTTTCTAAGCAGAGTTTATGAACTATCAGAGAATAATAGCTCTCACTGGAAATCTAAATTCATTGATGGTCTTCCATCTTTGTTTGCTGAAAGGGTAAGAAAAGTCCTTAGAGGAACCAATATTCAAATTCCTTATGATAATTATACGTATGGTAGATTAATAGGGGTCCGTGATCAAGAAGGTTTAGCCTTATGTAATGAATTAAGCTAAACCAACAAATTAAAAAACAAAACCTAACAGAAAAAGACAGTTAGGACAGTTTTGTGAACAATTCGGTATGGATTGCACTAGGGAAAAGGATAATGAAAATTTTTATAAAAAAATATAAAAAATCTTATAGAGAAAAATATTTCCAAAAGAGAAGGGAAAAAAGAAAAAAACCCAAAGGAAAGAAAAATGGGCTCCCACCTGTTACATATGTAAAAAGAAAGGCCATAAAGCCAATGAATGTTACCAAAGAAAAACAGTAAAGAACAAGATAAATAGCTTAAACATAGAAGAAGAGGTTAAAAATGAATTATATAAAATCTTTGATTCAGAACAGTCCTCAAATCATAGCACAGATAGTAGCTCTGATTCAGATAGTTGTGAGGAAGATTGTTGTAATAAAACAGAATCAGATAATGAAATGATATATAAAGTAATGTCCCAATTTTAGGATAATGATTTAAATGATAACGAAATTAATGTCATAGACAGGATAATGATTTAAATGATAACGAAATTAATGTCATAGATAGTAATATTCTAGAAAATATCCTTAACAAAATTAAAAGCCCAGAAGAAAAACTAAAGGTTCTTAGTATGATATATCAAAATGAAGAAAGACAAAAAGAAACCAAGATAGAAGAACCAGAGGGCTCTTATTCTATGAAATATATTCATAACATATTAAATCAAAGGAAAAATAATTCTTCAACCCTAGAAGATTTAAAAATGGAAATTACTAATCTGAAAGAAGAAATAATAAACTTAAATAAACAAAATTATAATTTTGAAATAGAATTATAAATCTTGAAGGAAAAATCATAATAAGAGAAACTGGTGAAACATCATCTCAACCCTCTAATAATAGTAATTTATTTTCTTCTGATATCACCACTTATAACCAATTATTTCCTCCTTTAAATAAAAATAAAGGAGAAGAGAAATATATTCATACTATGGAGAAATTTATTTCTAAAAAATGGTTAGTAAAAATAACGTTACTAATAGATCATACTTTCAAAAAGGACTTTGTGGCTCTAATAGATTCAGGAGCTGACCTAAATTGTCTAAGAGAAGGATTAATTCCTACAAAATATTTTGAAAAAACAACTTATATTCTTAGAGCAGCTAATAGACAAGATATGGGAGTAAGGTACAAACTTCCAAAAGCTAAGATTTGCAATAATGGAGAATGTATCCCTACGTCTTTTGTTCTTATAAAGGATATAACAAATGAAGTTATATTAGGAACTCCGTTTCTTTAAAAAATATTTCCTCTTAAGGAAGTAAATAGAAAAGGTTTTAAAGCTTTTTATAATAATAAAACCTTATATTTCCTCTTAAGGAAGTAAATAGAAAAGGTTTTAAAGCTTTTTATAATAATAAAACCTTATATTTTGAGTTTATAAACCAACCAAGTGAAAAAAATTTAAATGAATTTCTTATAAAAGCTAAGACTAGCCAAATAAATTTTCTTAAAGAAGAAATATACAATTGAGGAAAGTTTAAAATATCCCAAACTTATCTCAAAAATTGATATGATAAAGAATCAATTTACTAATGAAATATGTAATGAACGCCCAAATGCTTTTTGGGATAGAAAACAACATATAATTTCTCTTCCATATGAAGAAGATTTTAAAGAGAGTAATATTCCTACAAAAGCAAGACCTTGTTAAATGAACTCTGAGTACTTAGAGTTATGCAAAAAGGAAATTGAATCTCTTCAACAAAAAGGATTAATATATCCGTCCAAATCTTCATGGTCATGCACTGTCTTTTATGTTAACAAACACTCGGAACAGGAAAGAGGTGTTCCTCGTTTGGTTATAAATTATAAACCTCTTAATAAAGTCTTGAAATGGATAAGATATCCAATACCTAATAAAAAAGATTTGGTAGATAGATTATATGATTCTTTACTGTTTTCCAAATTCGACTTAAAGTCTGGATATTGGCAAATTCAAATTGATAAAAAAAACAGGTATAAAACGGCGTTTAATGTTCCCTTTGGACAGTTTGAATGGAATGTTATGCCAATTGGGTTAAAAAAACGCCCCTTCAGAATTTCAGAAAATTATGAATGATATATTCATTCCTTTTTCTAATTTTATAATTGTTTACATCGATGATATTTTGGTATTCTCTAAAGATATTGAAACTCACTTTAAACACCTAGAAATATTTAAGACCATCATCATAAGAAATGGGTTGGTTATTTCTAGGCAAAAAATGATGTTTTTCAAACAAGTGTCAGGTTTTTGGGTCATATTATAGAAAAAGAGAAAATAATTCCTATTAATAGAAGCATAGAATTCGCTAATAAATTTCCTGATAAAATTACAGATAAAACCCAATTACAAAGATTTTTAGGAAGTCTTAATTATATAGCCCCTTATTACAAAGATTTAGCAAAAGATTCTGCTATTTTATATGATAGGCTAAAAAAGAATCCTAAACCTTGGGATGAAAATCATACTCAAGCAGTGATAAAAATAAAACAAAAGGTTTCTAGCCTTCCTTGTCTTACCATTGCTAATCCAAATTGGGATAAAATTATTGAGACTGATGCTTCAGATATAGGATATGGAGGAATATTAAAACAAGTCTCTCCCCAAACAAAACAAGAATATCTTGTTCGATTTCATTATGGAAAATGGTTAAATAGTCAAAAAAAATTATGCTACTATAGCCAAAGAAAATTTAGCCATCCTAAAATGTGTTTTAAAATTTCAAGATGATTTATATAATCAAAAATTTATAATAAAAACTGACTGCCAAGTAGTTAAATTTATGTTTCAAAAAGACTTTAAACATGATGTTTCTAAGCAGATGTTTGCTAGATGGCAATCACAGTTGGCTCCTTTTGACTTTGAAATAAAGTATAAAAAAGGGACTGATAACAGTTTACCTGATTTCTTGACAAGAGAATACTTAAGTGAATGATTTTGTTAAGGGACCATTAAAAATCAGTTATACTGGTTTAACAAAAGAAATCAATGAACACAAATTATATTTACTATATTACAGGAATAGATCTCAGAACATAATAAATGATCAAACTATAGACCATCAAGAATGGCTGGAAAAAATTACTGAGAATTATAATATTATTAATAATTTAAGAAACCAAATAAAGATCCTTAAAGAAAAAAGAATTATAATTTCTTGTGGATAATTTCAGGTTCTATGAAAAAGATTAAAGGCCCCCTACATAGAGCATACCACAATATTTATATGGAAATTCGCAATTTAGAAGCCCTTATAAGAAGCAGACAATATCAAATTTACAGTATTATGGAAAATTATAACCTACACCCAGCAGAAAGAGCTAATAAACTTTCTGAGAATTTTACAATATTGTATAATTATAAGAATCAAATAAAGGTTCTTAAATAAAAAGAGATAATAATCTCTTCAACCTGATTTTATATTTTCAGGAATGATTCCTCAAGGCAGAGGAAAGCAACCATTCTCCTCTAATAGAGGAAGAGGAAGGGGTAGAGGAAGATACCAAGACATAATTTTGGCCCAGCAAGGAAATAGAAGGCTTATAGCTTCTAACATTGCTTCTGACAGCTCGAATAATAATTCGAGCATTCAAATCAGTCCGAATGATCCTTCATATGAACAGATCATAGCTATTATAAAAGCTCAAGAAGAAATGGAAGCCTCAAAGGCTCCTACTTATGCTCATATAGCACAGGATGATGATGATGAATCATGGGTTATAAGCGATAGACAAAAGAAAATAATTCTTTTAAATCAAGATGATATAAAATTCTTTGATGACCCTTGGGTTCTCATGCAAAGATATATTGAACCAGCTGCATATGATGCTACTTCTTATAAACCTCGTCAATATTACGAGAGTATTATACAAGTCTCTGAGTCTGCTGAAATAAGACATTTCTTTCCAGCAGATAAAAATAAAAGTTCATACAATTTTAGTAAGATTTTCATAAAGTCCATTTTATCTCCTCAGAAATGGGGGCTGAGTACTTTAAATGAAAGGGAGTTTATAAACACCAGTACTACTAATAGACAGACTTACAAATACAATTATTGGGATTATATCCAAAGTTTTGAAAAATGCTTATTTTATGAGAATTCTAACAAAAAGCATTCATGGTTTATAAAAATTAGTGATAAAATTTATAAAGAAGGAATCCCCAGTTGGTTTCAAAAATGGTTCGTTTTATATGGTCCATCAATTCAAATTCTTCCCGAACCATTTAAAGGGCTCTACCAAGAATGGGTAACAGTCTCTCCAGATCTTATAAAAGCTGAGTATAATAAGACTTGGTTTGAGGGAATAGCCTCAATGTATTTCTTTATAGAATTTTCTATTCCTTGGATATGGAGATGGAAACCTACAACAGGTTATACCCTGAGAGACAATTTTCCTTGTCTCAAAAGAACTTCTTATACAAAGTTTTGGTCTAAAATGACAAGAGTTAATAACTCCACAAAAGAGCTGGAAGGTCAGGATACAATAAAGATGATCACCAACAAAACTGAATATTATAAGATTCAGATTGAAAAGAGACAGCAAAGACAGCTTCCAAGTCCGTTTGAACAATGTCACACCCCAACCACGTAAAACAACAAACCGTGGCGGAAACATCGGGGAGTGTTGTAACAGAATTATTGTTTCGCAACCATGGATACAAAAGAGTTTCATTTTATTTATTCATTAACATTGTCTTAAAGTTAAACAAGCAAGTCAAACATAGTCTATCATCGTTATTAAATCACTAAGGCCTCGTCCAGTCCTAAGTGAGCATGCATCCTATTCGCAATCAACATTAAGCAACATCACCTGAAACATATGTAAAAACAAAGTCAACAAAGAAATGCTGGCGAGCACATAATTTTTGTGTGAGTGTCAGATTCATGGCTCGTTTATTCGTTTAAATAACTCGTACGACCTCGTTAATCGATATTAGAAAACCTTGTTTTGTAAACCATTTGTATTGTAAAATGAATAACCAAGTCAAAACAGATTGGTTATAGTTTATAAAACCTTGATGCCATGAATCTTAACTCAAAACATTTGTTTAAGTAACCAAATCGTAAATCGTTCTCGTAATAAAACTCGTATGGTTTATATAGTTTCGTAAACATCGTAGTGTGACATTGTTTAACGCGTTCTCGTTATAGATCATCGCTCATTTGTTTAAATCGTTCATAATCGTTCAATCGTTTAAAATCGTACAATTGTTTAATATCGTTCTTGTTCCCATCGTTCTCGTTTTAATTGTGAAAACTACTTTTGGTAGTCTCGCTAATAACATTCAAACCTTCGTTCATCGTTCAACTTGTTCAACTCGTATTAACAAACCACCAAAGGGTAAGTTAACAATCATCAGGTTCAGTCGTTACCCACCTAACCCACACATAACCATGGGTGCAGTCTGATAACGGGATTTGTCGGATCCTATGGTACCATAACCTAATACTGGTCGGTTCGGCCAAAATTAATGAATGTCATTCATTATGTAACTACAACCAACAAGTTCGCTCACATTGTCGAAATCGTTACTAGTTTAGTATAAACCATCGTAATCATTTTTGAAACCATCTTAAAAATATCGAAATCGTTTTGATACATATGAATCACCCCAAAACAATCGAAAACATGTAAAAGAGGGGATCTATGTACTCACCTTTGGGTGCGTTTTTATTTGTTAACACAATCCCTCAAATTGTTTATTCGTCCTAAATTAGATAAGAATGATTTAATAATCAAAAACCCACAAAATACATAAGTTTCTCTGATACTTAGAATTTTCACATAACTTTGAGATTTCTCGAAAAATTATTATTTTTGATTATATTGGTGTATTTGTATATATATGAGTTCACATATATATTTTAAAAACTTTGCGCCTCGAACGATTTTATTGGTGACCCTCAACAAGTTATAAGCAATATATCTACGATTTGCGCGTTGTAATATATGTACTCAAACGTGACATACAAATAATAGCGTAATACACATAATCTTGTCAAGTATTATCATGTCATCATACACATATATTAAAACACATAACACATTGTAACACATAAAATTTACCCATGAACAACCCATTCTAGTGTATGTCGAAAAACACTTATTTTAGCGATTCGGTAACGTTTTTGGGCGTCGGAAGTCACGTATGACTAACCAAACACCAAGTAAACTTAATATAAGTTAAAATACTTATTTTTATATAAAAAATATCAGTTTACTTACTGATCTAAAACAGTTTTATAAAAATCCTCCGAAAAGCCGATTTTTAACTGTTTTACCGCATAGTTTTGCATCAAACGTTACCCTAACCATCCCAAATCGAAATGACTTGATATTTTAACATTGTAGGATCGGAATCCGACCTAAACGAGTCGTTTGGAAGAGTTCTAGTCCGTTTCAGAGGCGGAAACAGAGAAACGGATCTATAAACAACTTGTTTCACAATTTAATCTCCTTATATATTGATTTGACACAGTTTACAATCGAAAGGAAAACCGGCAGCACTTCGGTATAGCTCTGAGACAAATGTTACCAATGACAAGTCAAACAACCTATTTATAACATACATGATTTCGCTTGGAAGTACCTCAAGCGAAATCCTCTAGAACTAGTTGAAGCGAAATCCATAAACTTGATCATTCTGTTCAAGCGAATCTCTCATTTAATATCAATTCCAATTTGTCTTTTGTGGGGATGATGTCATCTCGATGATGTCATCATGACATCATGCCTTGTTTAAATCCGTACCGAACAGAGACTCGATACAAGACGAAGACGACAGATGTGTGCACCAACAGACTCCCCCTCAGATGTTGACGAGTCTTAAGTGTCGAGTCTTCTCAATCTTCAGTCTTTATCAGTCTTTGAGCTTTCTTCAGGATCTCTATCTGGCTCTATCCTATCTCCAAATCTCTTTTAGAATCTCTAACAGACTCCCCCTCAAAACATGCTGGGATCGTAGTCTGGCTTTTACAGAATTTCAGAATCCTCAGGTATCGGAACCTGGCACTTTATCTGCTATCCTGCACATCCTCTACCCAAAAATAAGATTCACAAGAATAAAATATTTTACAATTTGTCAAATATCAAACACCAACACTGAGTCTTCTCCAATCAATATACAAACAAACATTAACAATGATCATTTAACAAAATTTTTATCTCTGAAAAACTTTTCAATCAAATTCTCCAAACCTGTTCGTCATGTTTAGCACTTGAAAATTTTGAAAATCAGCTCTTCAACATCAGTTGTCTAAAATCTTTTTGGATTTTTCAAAATTTATGCTAAAACACACCGAAAATCTTTTTGTATTTTGAAATAACAGAAATAAAATGCAGTAAAGAACTATTTACAAACAATATTTTTGTGAGTTCGTGTAAGAGGATCATATCAGTTTTTGAGACAAGTCAGCAACACCGTTAAGCTTCATTTCATTTTAAGTTTTAAACTATTCACTTAGATTGTCAGTATACTGGTCCACTTAAATTTTCACACAAAGTTCAACTGTTTCGAGATACGAATTAGTGTTTTAGGACTTAAACATCTACATGTGTCCCACCTCAGTATATACTCCCGTATCCAGACCCCAATATTCAGTCTTACAGGTGAGTATACCACATATGATATCTGTAAGGGGAATAAATTATGCAACCGTGATAGCTCAGGTCAGAACTTCCGTTCAGCAGAGAGCCTAGTTGACTTTTAGGTGTGTCCCCTTTAGAGGATCTTTTGTATTACAACAGCCATGATTAGCATTTTACAATGTTTCATCATTTTTTAGCTGAGGGTGGTGCTATATTTCAAGCAAGCAGAAAGTATTCTCCGGGGACTAGGCCATTGCTTCCGCAAAATCAGAAGTCCCGGGATAATACCCCAGATATCACTGAGTATAAAGACCTAGTATCTCAGAATAAGGGACCTTTCAAACGAGATTTCAGGGGTTACCTATATATCCTGGAGGTGTTTCCCACGTAGACGCAAGTAAAATTTATGTTTATATCTCGTCACAATTTACTAAATGTGCAAAAACCTACTGACATATCCACAGTGAGATTGTTTATCACATTTATACCTTCCATTTCTTTAGCATGTTGTGACAGTCCACTGATGTACTATCATTTCCTCTTTTTGACAACAAAACTCATTTTTGATTTTATCATGTTTTTGGCTTTTTCAAATTTTCAAATGTTTTTGGATTTTCTGAAATTTTTACTTCCCCTAAAATGCAAACACATTTTAGGAAATTTGAAAACCAACTGTACAAAAAAAATGACAACCGATATCGAATCACTTCAGATCGCCACCCACTTGGCATAAACAATCAGAACTCCCTCTCACAACAAACTATTTTCCCATTGTGATTTCAAAACACTTAAGTTTGTTTTAATCAAATGGTTTTTCCGGAAAATAAGTTTGATTTTACCAATTGTAGGTTAGGGGTTACATCACATTGTTTCTCAATCATTTGTAGAAAATCAGATACAATTTAATGTCCCTGATTTACCACTTGTAAGTCGAAATCACTTTCATGAATTTCTCAAGAAATGTGCCGATTCCTGCTCCGCTTAAACCAACCTGGGAGCTCCGGCAAGTCATACTTAACCTGTAAAATGCTAACAATTTTAAGAACTTTTCATATAAACTCACAAAACATGAATGATGCCGATTCCTGATCCACGATTACAAACTTGGGATCTCCGGCAAGTCAGGTTTTTTTTAATGAAAGAAAATATCCACCCAAGCCTGACCAGCCTTGGGTGTAAGCTTCTCAACTTCACTAGGGGTTGGGCTATAGGTTGCCTTCTTTGTAGCATAAAACTCCTTTACCCCTTTAACCTTCCCATCAATCATTTTACCAATCATCTTTTTAATGTTTCCATTAAACGCTTTCTCAACATCAAATTCTTTCTGTTCAGAATAGAATTGATTTGAGATCTCAACTTTCCCAACTTTTGATTTAAAATATTCAGTCCTCAATGATGGAAAGTTCTCATCATCCATTGGAGGAACTGAGTTTTCACTTTTTAGCTCAACCTGTGGCTCCTCTGACTTTGTGGAATCAGATTCATCGCCAGATTTTACCTCTGATTTCTTAACAACCCAAGCTTGGTTGTCAAGATTTCCCCTTTTCTTGTAAAATCCTTTTGAACATTCACCAACTTCATATGTTGAATTTTTGAATACTTTGAATCTTTCAATTGGTGGTCCAGCTTTGTCAACAATAACTTCTTTCAGTTTTTGTGAGACTCCCTGTTTTGTTTTTGTTGCTTGGGGACAGTTCCATGCAATATGACCAACTTCATTGCATCTGTAACAGGTTCTTGTCTCCTTTCTTTGATAATCTTCATTCTTCACTTTCTTTGCAAGAAATTCTGTGTTTGATTGCTTCCAGAATGAGCTTTTTGATTCTTCTTCATGGCTAGTTCCTGCAACATATTTTGTATTTGTTTTAGAAATTTTATCATTTTTATAATTTTCAGGTGGAATAAAACCAAGTCCTTTCTTTTTGTAGCTACGATTGTGGTTTGGTTTCTTTTGAAAACCAGAACCAGAATTGTAACCTTTTTTCTTGTTCAAACGTTGTTGTACTCTTGAAGTGTATTTTTTAGGTTTTCCAGTAGGATTTAAATCTTTAATTTCAGAAATATTGATTTCTGTCATTTTGAAAACCTTTTTAATCATGTCAAACCGAACACTTCTAATTGGGAATTCTTTATCAAAATATAATTTGTCAGAATCATTCAAAGTATATGCAACTTCAAATGTTTCGTCATTCAAATTAGATTTTGACAACAAAAATTCTTTACTATAAACCCGTTTTCCCGACGACTTTGAACTCTTTTCTGATGAACTCGAACTCCCAACTGACTGACACAAACTTTCGGACTCGGACTTTGACTCTGACTCCTCATCCTTATCCAACACCTGATCGACCACTCTTTTTATCAGTTCGGACTCATGATCTGTGTCGGACGCTGTGAACGTGACGTCAATATTGTCTGGTAAAACATCGATTAACTCGGACTCTAACTTTAGATTGACTGCCTTTTGGACTTGTTCCTCATTCGGTTTTCTAGGCGAATACCCTTCCCAAATTGGAGGCGGACACTTGTTATAACAGACGTTCTGTTTCTTACCAGTATCCGTTTTCTTCTTTGATTTCTTGTCTTTATCTTCATCTTTAAACGCCTCGAAACCTGCAACAGTAGGGTAAATTCTATCAATTATGTAATCACAACTTGTATAACTTTTCAGCAATCGTCTAATTCTTTCACTTTCTACTTTTTCACCATCTAACTCTTGCTTCCATTTAGCACATTCTTCGATGTAAAAATTTATCTCTTTTTGCTTCGACATCATTGTTGCATTCAACATCTTCAAAGCAGCTTCTCTTTCTGAATTAGTTTTCTGCAAACTATTCACTGTTCTGTTCAATACATCATATGATTCTTTCACATTCTTTAAATCAAACACCAACTTTTCTTTCATCTTCTCTGAATCACTAAACCTCTCGTCTTTTTCTTCACATTGTTTGCAAGATTCCAAACATGTGAGACATGGTTTTGTGACTTCAACAATTTTTTCAATCTCCACAATCTTTTCAACTTCAACCACTTTTTCCACTTCAACAATCTTCTCAACAACTTTAACTTCCTTCATTACTTTTGCAGTTTTCTCCTCTTTCAGTTTCTTCAATTTTTCTGCAAAATAAAATTCAAAAGCATCAGAAGATAAATGAATTTTTCCAACATTTATCTGTTCAAGCTCTTCATCACTATCACTTGTCTCTGACGAACTGTTTTCAGATGAAACAGATCCTTCATCTTCACTTTTCTCATCATCAGATAACACTTCCATCCATTCCTTCAGCATTTCCGGCTTTCGAATAATATGAGCAATAAACGCTCCAACATTTGAATCAGCTGGAATGTACTTGTCCCAGCTAAATCCTTCAGCCAATTTCTCGTCATCTTGATCCATGATGCCATAGTAAGCCTTCCTGTTTGCATCTTCGATCATTTTCCCATGAGCTGTTTGTGGCTCCTTTTGTTGATGTGGTTGATGAGTGATTTGCTGATAAATGGTCTTTCGATAATAATCATCTTTTCCAGCAGACTCCTTTGCTCCTCTTGGCTCCTGATTCTTGCACTCTCTTTTAAAATGGCCTTTCTCCCTGCAACGAAAACAAACAACTTTAGATTTATCAAATCCAAGATTAGAAAGATTTGCATCCAAGAAATCAGTTCTTCCTGTAACCAATCTAAATTTTTCTGCTCTCCTCAAAACGCTAGCTAAAGCCCATTTAATATCCATCAGTTCTAGCTCCTCTGCATCAATTTGGTCATAATCTTCCTTTGTCAGCATCGGATTACCTATTTTTCCAGCAATCAATCCTTCATAAGACTCTAATGCAGTGACCAATAATCCCATATGATGCTTTACAACTTCTTCAGAATAATTTTGACCATTTTGAAGATGTAGAGCTACATTGCACTGAAATAGATGACCATTTCCAGTAGATGAACTTTGAACACTTGGAGGATTCACTGTTGAAAACCCACTAGTGTTGACTGATCCTTGACTACTTGGTGTAGATTGATTTCCAGCACTAAATGCAGTTTGTATCTTTGGACTTGCTTCAGCAGTTTGAACATTTCCTTTGTAATACAATTTGACGTCTTGTTGATTGCTTGAACTATTCATTCTTGCAATCTTCTGTTGTTCAAGATCTTGTGCCTCCAGTTTTTCAATAAACTGACCAATCGACAATCTGCTAAACTGTCCAGAATTCTTCAGAATCATGAGATATGTACCCCATTCCTTTTGTGGTAAAGCATCTGCAAGCTTTTCCACCCATTCTGCTGGAGTTTTAGTGATCTTCAACTGGGACATGGTGCGTACAAGATGACAGTATCTCTCAATGAGAGTCTTTGTAGTCTCACCAGGCATGCTTGTAAACAACTCAAACTCCTTCTTCAGTAACGCTACTTTACTCTGGAGCATCTCTGTACTTCCTTCAAACTTCTTTTCAAGAGCTTTCCAGATCGAAAACGCATTTCCATCATGCTGAAGTAAAACAAATATATCCTCTGTTATAGCTTGCTGCAACAGACTTATCATCATTTTCTCTCCTTTATAACTTTCTCTCTCTTGATCTGAAAACTCCGAGATAATTTTATCAACATTCATAGCAGTCTGTGGTCTGATGTATACTGTTTCAATGCTTTCCCAAGCTCTCAGATGGTTTGCCTGAACCCAATTCTCAAAGCGATTCTTCCATCCATGATACTCCTCAATTCCCATAAGCTTCGGGGGTTTTTGCATTGTTCCGGTTTCGTTTTCTGCTTTCATGTTTTGAGCAATTGAAGCTGGAGTATTCGAGGGTGTAGCAAACGCGTTGTAGAACTCGAAATCCATTTTTAGCAATTTGAATCTCTTGTAGAAACCGACAAGTACCTTTACAATCAAACAACACACAATCAATTTAAACACTTATCAATTAATTGAATAAGACTGGTACTTGAACTGATGATTTTTCTGTTAGGACAGAACGTTGACCAACTGTGTGGACTAAATGACCCGGATCGAATTCAATTGACCTTGACCCTTTGAAACCTTTGAACTCCAACCCGTACGAACTGAACTTATATCACGTGACTTGACCACACAAAACAAACTTGACTGAAACCGCAACTTGACAGACAAAAACAACTGATCGAACCGTGCGAACCGACTAAAAACTCCAAACCTGTGACCTCGGTAATTGACAACAATTCTTGCAACAATATCTAATTGGATCTCAAACTCTCACATAAGCCGATGAATGATGAGGTAAACTCAAACAGAAAAACTCTCTGAAGCGAAATCAAACAAATTCAAGTGTAATCTGGTCAATCTCTCAAGCGAAATCTTCAATTATCACACAATATTCAAGCGAAATCTAGTGACATTTGAATTCTCAAGCGAAATCTAACACAATATCATACTTTCAAGCGAGATCAACAGAAATACATCAATTCTTGAAGCGAAATCAACAGATTATCATCAACTTGAAGCGAAATCATGCTCAACTTATGATTTCAAGCGAAATCCACAAGTATTCTGAAGCGAAACCTGCTGATGTCATCCAATTCGATCTGATTTTGGTTCGATTAAACCAGTTTTAATCTGATTTTAGATCTGAAAATCTCAAGGATTTGTTAAAACATGTTTTCGCATGTATTGTGAAAGTTTGAACCGAATTTGTCCGTAAAAAGTTTAAAATTTTCAAAAAGAAAGGTGTAGAAACAGATTTTACGGCTGAATCAACAAGAACTCTTCTTCACTGGCTCTGATACCAATTGTAGGATCGGAATCCGACCTAAACGAGTCGTTTGGAAGAGTTCTAGTCCGTTTCAGAGGCGGAAACAGAGAAACGGATCTATAAACAACTTGATTCACACTTTAAACCTTTTATATATTGATTTAACAACCTTTACAATCAGAAGAGAAACCGGCAGCACTTCGGTATAGCTCTGAGACAAATGTTACCAATGACAAGTCAAACAACCTATTTATAACATACATGATTTCGCTTGGAAGTACCTCAAGCGAAATCCTCTAGAACTAGTTGAAGCGAAATCCATAAACTTGATCATTCTGTTCAAGCGAATCTCTCATTTAATATCAATTCCAATTTGTCTTTTGTGGGGATGATGTCATCTCGATGATGTCATCATGACATCATGCCTTGTTTAAATCCGTACCGAACCGAGACTCGATACAAGACGAAGACGACAGATGTGTGCACCAACAAACATAACCCATGTTATTTACTGAATAAAAAAGTGGTTATACTCATGATAGTGCAGGTCTCACATAAAGCACATAAATCATGCAAATTTCACATATTTTACCACTTTTTAAGCTATATGTACAACATGCAAAGCTATCAAACCTATGTCAAAGTTTCATGCCATTATAATATATCAAATAATGTTATTTTTAGTGTTTATAACCTGATCTAAATCATTTTTGTCATACAATCATTTTTAACCATTTCTTAAGCTTTAAATCAACATGTATTCTCATGTACAAGTGCCTAAAGCACACTATCATATCATCAACATTTCATAAGAATCTAAATACATCAAATATGTAATTTTTTCATGTTTATTTGCTGAAGTATTTGAACATTTATCATATCATGCTTAGATCATTAAACACTTGCATTTTAACTATCATTCAAAATCAAGCAACAACTTAAACAAGTACTTATCAAGAACCAAACTCAAAAACTCATATACACACATATATATGTACGGTTATATACATACATATATATACACCACCATTTTTATTTTTGTATCAAGACCCATTTCATTTTAGATTTCAAGTTTGTGAAAATTCCAATATTCAAGAGAAACTTCAAATCATCAAGAACAACCAAGAATCAAGAGTATCATTTAAACATAAATGTTATACCTTCAAGATTCAAGTAGGTTGTGGGATGAGATTTTGATGATAGGAAGCTTGAAATCACTTGAAAGCACCTTGGAAACCCCTTTGGATCTTCACACCAAATTGAATTTGGCTAGAAATGGAGCTTGATTTACTAGAACATAGTTAAAGGAGATGAAGATGGGTGATGGAGGGGTGTGGACGGTTGGGAGAGAGAGAGGGAAGGAGGTTGAGTGTTGAGTGAAGATGTTGTGATACTTATGAGATATGGAAAGATCTAAATAAGATTTGGAAGATTTGAAAGATTTCAAGAAGCAACACTTGTCCAAACAATCTAGCAAAGAATAACAATCAAGATCTAGGAAAATATATGGTGGGGCCACATCAATGTGACCGTAATATACATGGGGGGAGGGGGTAAAGTGTAAGTTTGTTTGGTAAAATAGATAAAACAGGTATTTAACTGGATACCGGGTATTTTATCTAGCGTTTAAATCTCGGTTTATGGCGTTCTAAATTATTTTTTATTATTCTATAAAAATAAACTCGCCAAAATATTACTGAAATAAATTTCAGTTTCCGAGACTGGTTGCGTTGTCTGCGTTTTGCAGTATAAGCACTGTGTTGCGCAGAAACACGCGGTACGCGCTTAAACTTGAAAAATAACGTTTTTAAACGTTTTAATTTATTTTTCAACATGAACCTGATTAAAAATAAAATTTTAATCATTACAGAATATTTTTGGGATTTAAATATTATCCGGGCGGTCACCAACGTTCATTTCGCAGTTTTGTCGTAAATAGTTCATTAGTTTAAATAAACATGTTTTTGCCATACCGAATCCTTCGAAACTTATTTCTAAGTTATGTAAAGGATATATAGGGTATGTTTAGCTTACGTCACAGTTCCGGAGTGTACGTCGCGTTAAACTGATTGCGTTTATGCACCAGTTTGCGTATAACCTTCCAGAAAGTGATTTAAAGCTTGAAATCGGAATCGAATCAAATCGTAAAATCATCAAACACAAATAGACATATAATAACACCAAAGCACATTGTTTTATTGATAATTAATATTGTTTTATATTATACGATGATTATAGAACACAATTGTCACAAAATCATATATGGAAGAAATGAAGAAGGAGCTCAGAAAGCAATTCAATACTGAGAGCTCATCAACAGCTATGTCTATTGAGTCCAATAGTCAAGATGATAATAATAGTTTCTCATGTTTAGCAGGAGAATCTCAACCTATTGAAGAAATCCCAAATACAAATCTGGATGACGAGTTGGATGAACATCTCCAAAATCTGGAAGAAGAATTTATTCCAAAGAAAGAAGAAAAAGAAGAAATAAAAAAGGAGTGAAAAGTGTCCCGTCCAAGACATCTTTTCTTGATTGGCATCTTTGAAAATTGCCATTTCATAATTGGCATCTTTCATAGTGGGTATCTTTGAAAAAGTACCACCATAATGGGCATCTTTAAAAAAGAAAAAGAAATTGCCATCATATGGCACTCTGTCTAGGCAATAATAGAGCCTTTTGTATAATATTTATTTTAGTTTTTGTTTGTTTGCTAGATTTTTATCCTATTTATAGGAGTGGTTTGTGTTTAGTAGAGGCACGCTAATCTTTAGCCCATCTCTCTCTAAAATTCTGCACTTGTAAAATATTAATTATTATCAATAAAAGTTTCAACATTGAAGTTTCTCCGGTGACTCAATCAAGGTATTTATCTTTTAATTATCTTTTAATTTTCATTTTTTATTCTGCAAAAATCATGATGGGCTAAGACCCATTAAATATTGAAGCATGACACAATAACATCCTTTGAACCATGGTCCTAATATTATTTTTTGATTAAAACATAAACTGGCTAAGTTAAGATTTTAAACTGGCAATTAATGACCTAAGGGAACATTCGTCCATAACGAATCCCCGTTTTATTAATTTAAGGGTGTTTAGTGTAACTGGTTTTAATTTGCCTTATAAATTAATTAGACGGATTTTAATCTTGTAAAACATTTCACTTTTGACAGTTTTTGCAAACAAATTAAAATATGGTGTGTGTATATATATATATATATATATAGAGAGAGAAACGAGATCAGGAGAAAACGCTCAAAAGTGTGAGAACGGTGAGAACGCATCCTGGCCCAACACGTGTCCCGCGGCATAGAAAAGGGTGGAAGGGCTTTTTTGTCTTTTCATTCTTGTTTTT
Organism: Helianthus tuberosus; assembly: GCA_030545235.1. Lineage (NCBI taxonomy): Eukaryota > Viridiplantae > Streptophyta > Magnoliopsida > Asterales > Asteraceae > Helianthus > Helianthus tuberosus. The sequence continues at coordinate 23,380 of JARYGA010007217.1, read as the reverse complement.
ATTTCCCAACGCGGTATAATATTTTATGGCGTCTAAGTTTTTTTTGGCGTTAATTATATTTTTTAAACTTTTTTGCGTTGAATTAATTTTTTGTGTCACATATGTAATTTTTTTGGCATTATAGCGTTTTCTGGTTAATTTTTTTGGCGTTTATGGCGTTTTGTATAATAATTCACTACCAGTCACTATTATTTGCATAAGATTACAATAAGTCCAATTTTTTTTTGGCGTTTAGTGAATTTTTTGGCGTTTAATACCCTTTACAAGGTGTTTTGCCAGCATCTGTTCTCCCAGTTTTCATACTTCTATCGTTTTGGTGTTTGTAGTTTTTGGCGTTTTATATAATAATGTATTTTATTTATAGAGAATTAGATAACAAATCAACATATAACTTGATATCATAACAATATAAAATGAAAAACAAAATAATAAAAAATGGTAATCTAATTTCTCTTCCGAATCTTCACTGTCATCAGCTCCTATCTTTCTTGAATTTGTTTTGGCGTTTTGAACCTTTTTTGAATACTTTAGCTAGATGGCAACTTTCCTACATAAACCTCGTCTTTTTCAGAAGAAGCTGCTTAGTGGCATGCGGATTTTTGGTGTGATATTCTTGTTTGGTGGCATGTCATTAAAGACCAACTCTTGCTTGATGCTATTTGTAATAATGGAGTTCAAAATAGCATTTTTCAGTTGTGTTGAACCCGTTCTTCCATGCCTATAATCATCAAGAAGAAAGTTCACATGATGGCATATCACTGTCATCAGTCTCTTTTTCTTGAATATTTGTCCATCTCATCCAACAAAATATTATTGAGTTAACCTCCTCAGAAAAAGGAACCATTTCAGTGAAAGCTTTGACATCTGTGGCGTTTTAAAGGGAAAGGTTTCTAGAGGATATGGCGTTTTTCTGTTTTTTCTGGGTGTGATTAATTTCATTGTGTATAGACCGCCCTTTTATAGGAGTTTTTTTTTGGCGCGTAGTTTAGGCGGGACTTTTTATTGTAATAAATGATAGTAATAAAGTAACTGTCTTTTCAGTTACTGTTTTTTGTATTTAGTTTGTTGATCAGCTTTTATCAGTTTTATAGGTTATAGACGTCTCATCTTCTAAGTTTGGCCTTTTTTTTAAATGGCCTTATGCAGACCAACATGACAAAATACAATAACGGAGTAAATAAAATATTAAGCTGGAAAAATATTTTTTGTTATTTTTTGCGTTTTTTAGGGTTAACAATTTTTTAGTATATTTTGCCGTTTTGCTAATAAAGTTAGAAATATATCATTTAGTTATCTTTAAAAAAAAGAAGATTACATACAAGAAAAAAAAGAGGAAAAAAAAAATAAAATCCTTCGTCAGAAGGTACTTTATCTAAATGGTATCCATCACTGGTGTCATCTTCTTCCTCCTCGGATTCTTCATCTTGATCTTCATCCATGTCATCCCATTCACCTTCATCAGCTTCTTGTTCCTGAAGATTCTGTGTAACAACCCGCACTTTTGTGCGTTGTTACTACTCGATACACTCGTTACGCCTAGCACCAGAGATTCGGATCATAATGTAACTATATCGCATACATCGCTATTTGAAGGATAATCGCATATTTTTGAAATACATTAACGCTATACTATACCACATCACAACCACTAACACTCACGACGACATTGAGTGAGGACCTATTCTACCCTCCTCGGTGACCGTGATGTGTCGAAACGCAGACAATTAACGCTAACAAGGACTCTCGGGTGAGTGCTATAGCTCCAATCGTCGTGACGATGATGACAATACGAGTGAGTGGTACCCCATCAGTCTTTGTGGCACGATACACAATAACGGTCACGGAGACATCGAGAAAGGACCTATACTACCCTCCTTGATGGCCGTGAAACGTCACTAATAACCGCATACTCGAATCGAAAACCGATTGTTAATTATCGAAAGTTTGAAATACGGATACGTAAATACGACCCCTAGTGATATATGTACATATATAATAATAATATAAATTAACTATGAAAAGCGCGCACTTCGAAAACTATCGAAACGATCAAAACGGAGAAAACTCACCGCGCCGGAGTGGCCATCTGGATGGACAGCCTCATCCGAACGGATGGGCCATCCGACCCAAAACCACTTCAGCCTTCACTCTTGCCTATAAATAGCATGTCACATCACTGTTCAAGTGATGTGACAGCTCCCACTCGACCAAACACGCTCTAGGACCCTTTTCTCTCGATTCCTCGCGATTCCGGTAAGATTTCAACCTAAAAACTTGTACTTCTATAATCTACACTCAATTTTACATCATTCTATCTTTCAAAACTAAATTTCTAACCGTGAAATCTACTGATTTGAGGTGTTTTAAGGTGATGTCACCAAGAGTTCATATGAACATCATGTTGTGACCTCATCCCACCAAAAACGACTCAGATCTGGGTGATTTCCACATGTTTTGATAACAAATCTCACCAAAATCTATGTATTTAACCAAGGAACTGTGCGATTTCGAGTTAAACATGAGAAACCATCAAGAACGGCCAGACATTATGGAACGGGGTGATTCTCGGCCGTTAGAGTGGGTCGGAACTGATGAAATTTCAATTGTTAATACGAAACTACACTGTCCCAGTGAAACCACACGTACTTCTTCCGAAAACACTCGAAAACCGTTAATCGGAACGCAAAAACAGACGTGTTATCCGACCAGATAACATGTCATCCGAACGGACCACATGCCATCCGATCGGATAGCATGTCATCCGATCGGATAGGATGTCATCTGACCGGATGACTGTCATCCGATCCGAAGTGCATGTCATCCGATCCGAAGTACATGTCATCCGATCCGAATTGCATGTCATCCGACCGGATGACAGCCATCCGACCCAACCATGTCATTCGAATGGATGGGCCCATCCGAACGGATGAGCACCATCCGACCAAATGACTGACTTTTCGACGCTATTCTCTCTTAATCGTACATTGTTTACTATATCCTTCAATGATTAACGCAGACGTACTCGCAACCGACCCAATCAAGTTGTATTCCCGCTAAATACGCACTGTGAGTATACTTGACCCCTTTTTAATCGCATTTTGGGTGTAACATATGTTTCTAACAAATCGAACTTATCAAACGAATTATTCCATCAATCGAATTATCACTTGCGAATAACTGTTATGCATAGATATACGTGATTCTAGTTGCATATGTGCTAGGGCTCATACTCGCGACGTGCCACCATGACTAGTATAGTACTATTGCGCCCGACGGGGTCTAGTTTGCCATCGCATATTCGAGCATCGAGGACTTAGTTGGTAGTATCAGCTTTGTGAGTATATATGTCGTGTGTTACGTTTATGCATGTGGAAATTCGCTACACGTTTTGATCAATTATGCTATACCTATCAAACTTGTATACTCGCCAATACTTTTGTATTGACAAATATTTTAACGTATGTTGCAGGTTAGATCGCAGACTATATCAAATCAAGCTAGGAGGTCTAGAAACTCAACTAAAATCTAGGTTGTCGGATTTGTATTGTTCGAGAGGACAAAAGATCTGTGATAACTTATGTGATTGTATTATTTGTTAGTATGGGATAACGAATGTATTAAATATTATCGCAATTTAGTTGTTATGTATTCTCTTGAGCAATCTGATTCGCCTAGTGCCGCGCCCCGATGATTCCGCCATCGGTTGGGGTGTGACAGATTGGTATGAGAGCCATAACTATAGGGAATTAGGCGAGACTCGACCTAGTCCGGGTCGACGTCTTAGAAATTGACCTAGTCTATAGACTAAGTACCAACAGGCCGACTCGTACAAACCCAGTAGGGTTTGTATCGGGCCTACTTGTTACTTTCATTCTAAGTCGCTAAAACTACTACTTCGCGTGAACACCGCATACTACAATTTCATGTGAAGAAGCCTTTCCTAAGGCCTGAACATTACTTAGCCTTTCCTAGGGCCAACACAATACACATATTTTCGAAAATACTCGCATAACAAAACCGAGTGATCCAGCCGAGATCAGGTGTGGAAACCAAGAACTCCCGATAGGATTACTCACTCAGCGCATTTTTCTAGCACGAGAACCTTTCATCGAGTTAGGAGTGACATCCACATCTCGACGAAAGTCCCCATTTCGAAATCTAGTGGAACTCACGAATTTATTCGAAGAGCATAACCACAATTAGGAACGAAGTTGTTAAGTCAGGGGTGAAACCCGTACCTTAATAAGCTGTTCCACTCTCTATAAATTGGTTTTCAAAAAGCTCTCACCAGGGACTCGACTATCACGATAACTCGAGCCACGCGATGACTAGGAAGACGAATGCCATGAGCTGCATCCCAGTGGAAGCATGAAGTCTTCTAGGTCAACACGCATGCTCGAACTTGTTGAATATAGTTGGGTTACTTTGGGTAGTCGACGCCTAAACACCCAAGGCACTCTATCATACGACCCGCCGATCTTACAAATGGTTGGAACTTATTTACGTTTTGAAACTTTACGCTTTATCGATTTCTCGATTTAACGATTTTCACTCCCTGCTTTATAAACGCACAAATTCGCAAAGCCATCACAATCTAAAACGAAACCTGAATGTTCGCAACAAAACTAATGCATAATCAATCGCCTTCGCTCTCGTTTTCTCACCTCAACGCGTCCTCGCTTATTCTAAATCGACCTGTATGTGTATAATTATAAATTAAAATTATATAAATACATATAAATACGTATAAACAACAAGTCATTCTGTGAGAACTTAGGGATTTCGTGTCTCCTATGTGATTCGCATTACTATTATACTATCGCATCAAGTTTTGAACGCACTCAAACGCATCGCAAAACTCAAAAATCATTATGATCGAATCTCATTCCAAGTCTCTTCCTGTCTAGATGCCTTCCCACGACTCTACCTTGAGACGAACAGCTAAGAGAAGAGCCAAACGAAGCGCCGATAAGAGGATTGCATCACTTGTGACCAAGGAAGTGGTCAAGCTTATTCCTCAAATTGCCGCTCGAGTGCACTCTCCCAGCAACTCTCAAGCCTCGGAAGACTCCAAGACGGAAGCGCCGCAATCTACTTTTCTCTACAAACACTTCAAAGCCTGTGACCCGATGGAATTCACGGGTGAAGGAAGTGTGACTCAACTAATCCAGTGGTTCGATTCTATCTAAGTTCCCCTTCGTCAAAGTGGGTGTCCTGATAGTTTCCGTACTACTTGCGCTACCGGAGTATTTCAATCACGAGCACTCGACTGGTGGACCGCCGAACGTAACAAACGTGGAATCTCTGCAGCTTACGCTCTCTCTTGGAATGAGCTGAAAGAGCTCATGAAGGAAGAGTACTGTCCTCCTCATGAAATTCAGAAGCTGGAAGACGAATTCTGGAAAATCAAGCAAGTCGAAAGTGACAACGCTGGCTACACCGCAAGGTTCAAACAGCTTAGCATAATCTTCCCAAGTCAAGTCAACACTTTAGAAAAAGCCATTTCGAAGTACATTCGTGGCTTGCCTGAGTGTGTGGGTGATTTTGTCGAAGCTGCAAGACCTGCTACCATCGAAGAAACCTACCGCTTAGCCGCTGAAATCAACAACAAATGACTCATGGAAGGGTTCTTCTCAAAGAATCATGTCAAGCAAGCTTATTAAGCAATCGCCATTGATCCTTCAGACGATCTTATCGACGATTCTCCTAACGAATCTACTGACGATTCTTCTGACGAATCCGCTAACGATTCTTCTGACGAATCTGCTGCCGATTCTTCTGAAAAATCTGCCGACGGATCTTCAGACAACTCGGCCAAAGATTCCACAAGTGAGTCCTCAGACGAATCCTCCAACGACGACCCCTCTTCGCAATACACCGACAAACCCAGCCGCAAACGAAAGACTTCAAGCCCAAACTCATCAACCACCTGACTGCCACAGCCGAAGCCTCTTCAAATAGTCCCGGTGTTTCCAAAGCGAGCGTACACTGGAGTTCATCCTCAGTGCTACTCATGCACCTATCATCATCCAATTGGGGCTGACTGTCGCTATTGCAGTAGCTGCAACCGTTACGGTCACTTCACTCACAACTGCCGCATCGAACCGCGAACTTGAGTACAACAACAACAGCTCCAGCAGAAGTCTTCAGCGTCAAACATCTAGCAAGCGTAGGATAAAGTTGTAATGATACGATTTTCGACATTAATTTCTAAGTTTTAAACCTACTCTATTACTCGATGTTGCCACTATGCGTAACATTAACTCTTGTTTTCGTTTTCTCTCTCACACTCTAGTCGTCACACTTAGACTAGATTCACACACATACTATCTACTATATCACGAAATAATGTGTTTTACCCTCACTACACTCTTGGAACGAGGTACGATAAACATGCAAGGAACAACTAATCACGGGTGCACACGGGATTATTTGGGTCAGTGCACGGAGATCGTAGTGAATTCTAAGGTGCCATAAGCGTTTCAACAAAGTATGACACTGAAACACGAGATTTAAGTAATAGGGGTAAAGCAAGGTGTGCTTTGCCATACTACCGAAGTTTCGTGAAGAAAGTGCCACGTGGAGTTGAACGTTATTAGACCTATTATATTATTGTGATTATTTTCAACACACTACACTCAATCACAAGGCGTAACAACTAAATCGCATCATCGCAAGACTTGTCGTAAGTCTGCAAACGTAATGCGATCACCTCATCGATGGACTCTGGGGAGTCTACCTCGCAGGGCAATTGCATCGACGCAAGACTGGTCGTAGGACTGTTGCAACGAATCTCATCAAGTACATAAACGCTCACGATATTGTTGAGTGAGGACCTATTCTACCCTCCTCGATAGCCGTGATGTGTCACAACGTAACGTTAAGCTTATTCGAAACAAAACTCGGCTAATCGCAATCGCTTATCATGTATATCTCGCGATCTCTATCGCTTGCAACGCAACAACTGCCGCTTATCGTAATTCGATTATCGTCGCCGTCGTTACTAGTGTTGTGTTTGTGTTATCCGCCTAATCACCTGATTGCTTATCGTGCATAGTCTACCGCTTAATCGCGTATCGCGTACCGCTTATCGCTCGCTTGGTGTTTACTGCAGTTTGTGTGTTATAAGTACGCATGACATCGCTTCACGAGGCAAAACTAACCTGGTTAAACGTGGTGTTTCACCATGTTAGCAAACTCTCGTGGAAACGTGCCATGTGGGTTCAAAGTGGAATCTAATCGAAAACGCACTATTCTCTTATCGCTTATCGATCGACGCCTACCCAGACACGACACATAAATGTTTTGTGTCATCAGGCTACTCACGCACGCTGCTACAGCTACGTTCGCAATTCTACTCGCCGGATTAACCTATTCGATTCTATCTTATGCTCGGTTCGACTTTCTATCGATTGGGCTGAGTAATCGCCATTCTATCCGTGTTATATCGGCGCACATGACACCGCCTCACGAAACGGAAGTAATATGGGAGAAACATGGTGGATACGTCGCTGGTACTTCCTATATATAAATGTTTAATCATATTAACGAACTTTCATGGGAAGGTGTCAAGTGGGGCTAGATGCTAAATTGTCTTTTCAAACGGTTAAAACTCATTTTTTTATAAAACTTTTATTTAAAACCATGGGACAAGTGAAAATTCCTCACAATGTGAAAGTAACATCGAATCAGCTTAACTCCATGCCCAAGGGGAGCTTTCATGAGTCCAATTTTTTCCTTAAAACCTTTTGCAATATCAAAAACAAGACTTTCTTGAGACGTTAGTTCAACATCGAGTTCAGCTGAACCCATGTCGTAGGAGAGTTTTCGTAACCCCAGTTTTCATCTTCGAATTTCTTAAAATGTGTAAAACCTAAACTTCCTTGCAAAGTTGGTTAACATCGACTCAGTTGGCCATGCGTTAAAAGGAAATTCTTCAAAATTCCTTTTTAAATATCTAAAAACGAACGTTCCCTGTAACGTTGGTTAACGATCGACTCAGTTAACCCTACGTCATGAGAAACCTTTCAAGTTCTTTAAGTTACAATCGCATCGAACTAACGAATTCTACGCAAAACGAGGTACTTTGGAACGCCAACTCGTGGGATATTACTTTTGTCTTTTACGTCGCCTTCCCGCTATCGCAATCGATATCTCTTATTCGAAACGCTCTCGCTCGTCAACTCTCGGTCAAGTCACTCACTGTATCGCTACTTATACAGGATCAACTCTCAAAGGTCTACCTAATGGATTAATTTCGGGACAAAATTCCCTAAAGTAGGGGAGACTGTAACAACCCGCACTTTTGTGCGTTGTTACTACTCGATACACTCATTACGCCTAGCACCAGAGATTCGAATCATAATGTAACTATATCGCATACATCGCTATTCGAAGGATAATCACATATTTTCGAAATACATTATCGCTATACTATACCACATCACAACCACTAACACTCACGGCGACATTGAGTGAGGACCAATTCTACCCTCCTCGGTGACCGTGATGTGTCGAAACAAAGACAATTAACGCTAACAAGGACTCTCGGGTGAGTGTTAGAGCTCCAGTCGTCGTGACGATGATGACAATACGAGTGAGTGGTACCCCGTCAGTCTTTGTGACACAACACACAATAACGGTCACGAAGACATCGAGAAAGGACCTATACTACCCTCCTTGATGGTCGTGAAACGTCACTAATAACCGCATACTCGAATCGAAAACCGATTGTTAATTATCGAAGCTTTGAAATACGGATACGTAAATACGACCCCTAGTGATATATGTATATATACAATAATAATATAAATTAACTATGAAAAGCGCGCACTTCGAAAACTATCGAAACGATCAAAACGGAGAAAACTTACCGCGCCGGATTGGCCATCCGGATGGACAGCCTCATCCGAACGGATGGGCCATCCAACCCAAAACCACTTCAGCCTTCACTCTTGCCTATAAATAGCATGTCACATCACTGTTCAAGTGATGTGACAGCTCCCACTCGACCAAACACGCTCTAGGACCCTTTTCTCTCGATTCCTCGCGATTCCGGTAAGATTTCAACCTAAAAACTTGTACTTCTATAATCTACACTCAATTTTACATCATTCTATCTTTCAAAACTCAATTTCTAACCGTGAAATCTACTGATTTGAGGTATTTTAAGGTGATGTCACCAAGAGTTCATATGAACATCAAGTTGTGACCTCATCCCACCAAAAACGACTTAGATCTGGGTGATTTCCACATGTTTTGATAACAAATCTCACCAAAATCAATGTATTTAACCAAGGAACTGTGCGATTTCGAGTTAAACATGAGAAACCGTCAAGAACAGCCAGACCTGATGGAACGGGGTGATTCCCGGCCGTTAGAGCGGGTCGGAACTGATGAAATTTCATTTGTTAATACGAAACTACACTGTCCCAGTGAAACCACACGTACTTCTTCCGAAAACACTCGAAACCCGTTAATCGGAACGCAAAAACATACGTGTTATCCGACCAGATAACATGTCATCCGAACGGACCACATGCCATCCGATCGGATAGCATGTCATCCGATCGGATAGCATGTCATCCGATCGGATGGCATGTCATCCGACCGGATGACTGTCATCCGATCCGAAGTGCATGTCATCCGATCCGAATTGCATGTCATTCGATCCAAGCACAAGTCATCCGATCGGATAGCCTGTCATCCGACCGGATGACAGCCATCCGACCCAACCATGTCATCCGAACGGATGGGCCCATCCGAACGGATGCGGACCATCCGTCCAGATGACTGACTTTTCGATGCTATTCTCTCTTAACCGTACATCGTTTACTATATCCTTCCATGATTAACGTAGACGTACTCGCAACCGACCCAATCAAGTTTTATTCCCGCTAAATACGCACTGTGAGTATACTTGACCCCTTTTTAATCGCATTTTGGGTGTAACATACGTTTCTAACAAATCAAACTTATCAAACGAATTATTCCATCAATCGAATTATCACTTGCGAATAACTGTTATGCATAGATATACGTGATGCTAGTTGCATATGTGCTAGGGCTCATACTCGCGACGTCCCACCATGACTAGTAAAGTACTATTGCGCCCGACGGGGTCTAGTTTGCCATCGCATATTCGAGCATCGAGGACTTAGTTGGTAGTATCAGCTTTGTGAGTATATATGTCGTGTGTTACGTTTATGCATGTGGAAATTCGCTACACGTTTTGATCTATTATGCTATACCTATCAAACCTGTATACTCGCCAATACTTTTGTATTGACAAATATTTTAACGTATGTTGCAGGTTAGATCGCAGACTATATCAAATCAAGCTAGGAGGTCTAGAAACTCAACTAAAATCTAGGTTGTCGGATTTGTATTGTTCAAGAGGACAAAAGATCTGTGATAACTTATGTGATTGTATTATTTGTTAGTATGGGATAACGAATGTATTAAATATTATCGCAATTTAGTTGTTATGGATTCTTTTGAGCAATCTGATTCCCCTAGTGCCGCGCCCCGATGATTCCGCCATCGGTTGGGGTGTGACATTCTGAAACCTCCACCTGAACATGTCTTGCATTAACTCCAATTTTGAGTCTATTTCTGTGTTGGTACATTTGGCGTTATGTAATTCTTCCATGAAACCCAGTCGCTGCTTTGTCATGATGTTCTCTAGCCAGTAGACTTGCTCCTCTCTGCTGTCGTATGTAACCGTCACCATGTCTGTTTCATCATCAAAACGCCATGATGTCATGACAGGGTCTGGCTTCATATCTCGTTTGATTGGTCCAAATTTGCTGGTTAATTCTTTCATAAGCATAAGCGTTTCATGGCAATGGTTGTCTAGAGCGATGCCAATGGATAAGATTTGTCTCTGTATCTGTATCTCTTCTTCCATTTTAAGAATTGCCTTGACCGTCTTAACATACACCCTCCTTCTGTTGTCAAAATGGAGGACGTATCGCCTGATCCCCAGAGTGTATCTCCACGAAACCATTGTTGCCATTTTTGGCGTTTTGTTTAAGTTGGCGTTTTGGTTAAGGATGTTTTTTTTTTTGCAGAAAATGGATAGATTGAAGTGATTATGTAAGCTATGTTTTTACGTTTGTTTATATAATGGTGTTTTTGGCGTTTAATTTAGGAGGGAATTTCTTCTAATAAATGTTATTAACTGAAATTCAGTTATTTTGTGTTGTTTCATCTTCCTGTAATATTCAACGCGTTTTATTTTAAATTTTTGGCGTTTTGTTTGTAATGGCGTTTTTTTGGCGTTTTATGATTTGATGGCGTTTTTAATATGAGGTGTAAAAGACCCTTTTACCCTTAATGAAACGCGTCCCACCTAATAATATTGATGTTATTTACGAAAACGTCACCGCGCAATCTAGTCCATGGATTGTTTTGATCGGACGATCCATAATCGTTCTCACCGTTCTCACACTTTTCACCGTTTTCTCTAAATCCTGACCCTATATGTATAGGTAAAGTGTAGGATACAGATCCCCTTATCGTACATTATGTACGAGATACCCATAACCATACACGTGTCCTGATTCAATTTAATTAGATAAGGGTATATTAGACATTCTGTTCAAACATCTGAGGGCTAATCATGGAATTCCGTCAACAAGGAAGCAGATTACGAGTTCGTTTCATAACCGTCCATCTAATTGTTGTTCGTATCAATTCGGTTTGTAGGTTTTTTGATTGATTCCTGTACCGAACACATATTGGAGATTTTCCGAAAATGCTGGATTCGTTATTTAGGATGTTTGTTTTTGGTTTTTCATCATAGGGTTACGGTTGAGGTTGGTTTTTATTTGATTTGAAGGTATTTTCATTTTATTAGATTGTAACGATGTTGAAGATTGGATCATATGAATAATTTCGCATGTTTATGTTGGACATTTGACACACAATGAAGTTTAATATTTAACTAGGTATTTAAGATTGGATCATATGAATAATTTCGCATGTTTAAGTTGGACATTTTGCACACAATGAAGTTTAATATTTAATTTCGCATTTTTAAGTTGGACATTTCGCAAACTAGAAAGTATTTAACATATATAGCTCTATATTTCGCACGCTTTAAAAGTAATTATATCTATTTTCGCACAGTGTTTTGAATTTTGGTTGTTGGTTTTTTATTTTTTTCCCCCATTCGATGATGATAACAATCTATCTGAGACACTTACCGAGTTTTCGATTTCTGGGTGCGTTCGTTTTGTGTAAAAATGTTTTTTGTAAAAAAAAAGTTAAAACCGTAAACTTTTTAACGTAAAACGTAAAGTTTTTAACATAAAACGTAAAACGTAAATTTTTAACGTAAAACGTAAACTTTTTAACGTAAAACGTAAACTTTAAAATGTAAAAAACATAAGACGTAAACCTTTTTACGTAAAACTTAAACTTTTTAACGTAAACTTTTTAACGTAAACTTTTTAACGTAAAGCGTAAACTTTTTAACGTAAAATTAAAACGTAAAACGTAAACTTTTTAGCGTAAAAATGTAAAACGTAAACTTTTATGTAAAAACTTTTTAATGTAAAACGTAAAAAAACGACGCGTAAAAAACCGGTCGAAAAAACGATGCGAAAAATGGAGCTTAAAAACAAGGCGTAAAACGTGCCGTAAAAAAATGCACGTAAAAACGGCTCTTAAAAATGTTTTTTTAAACAAATCTTGAAAAAAAAAACTATCAAAGAATCTGATTTTAAAAAATTCCTTAATAAAAAAATCTGATTTATAATAAAAAATAATTAATGCAATAGGACAAAAATGTAATAAAAATAATATATACAATAAGTCAAAAAAAGCGAATTTACTTATATACCCTTTAACAATAAAATATTAAAAACATAATAAGACAAAAAGAATTTTATAATAGTTAAGGGATAATTTGGTCATTTCCATTAAATGTCCAATCTATCTCTCTCTCTTCATTAAATTATCTGACTTTATCAAATTCTCTCTCATCTCTCATCTATCATAAGTCTCTCTCATCTCTGTCATCTCTCATAACTCTCTCATCTCTCTCATCTCTGAAGATCACCAAATCTTCATCCACACACCGGCGACCCCCAAACACCGCACCCACTCCGGTGGACCCCTCGTTTCTCCGGCGACCCTCAAACCTGCAACCCATCTCCGGCGACCTTCAGATCTGCAACCCATATCTCATCTCCTCCAAGGAACCCAAAAGATGTTTGATCGGTGGTGAGGAGGTGGTTGGTCAGCGGCGAAAGACGATGGTGGGAGGTGGGTTGGTCGGTCGGTCGGTCGGCGGTGCTGGTGTTGGAGGCGGTTTCACTTATGTGGAGATCAGAGCAGAAAAGGGGAGGGTTTCACTCATGTGGACACCACCGCCGTCTCCGGTGGATGCCGCCACCTCACAGGGGTGGGTGGGCGGTACCCTTGGGACGGTGTGGGCGGTGCTGGTGTTGGAGATGGTTGCTGTGTGAGCGGCGGTGGCTGAAACCCTTACAGTTGATGATGTTACTGCGTTTGTTGGTAAGGGTTTTTGCTGGTGATTTTGAATGTTTGAATCTGGATGTTTTTGCTGGTGCTTTTGAATGTTTGCTGGTGGTTTTTATTGGAGCTTTTTTTATTGTTTTGAATCTCGGTGTTTTGAATGTTTGAATATGGTGCTTTTGAATGTTTGAATATGTTGAATCTGGTGCTTTTTGAATGTCTTGAATCTGGTACTTTTTGGTAGATTTTGAACAGTGAACTATGTGGGTTTTGATCCGTTTTTGGATTTGGGCGGTGATGATGCAAAAAAAAACGTCTATTTTGATGACGATGGCACGGCACGGTTGGTGGATGGTAGATTTTTGAACTTACAACCCCACTTTGCAGCCTTCGATTATCGGAAAAAATTAGAGCCAAACCCCATTTTTTTCAAGAATCCAAACATTGTTTTGATTTTTGTTGTTGATTTTTTATATTTTTTTCCCAGTCGAGGAAGATAACAATCTATCTGAGATACCTATCGAGTTGCGATTTCTAGGTGCGTTCGTTTTGTGTAAAAAGTTGTTGAAAAAAGAAGTTAAAACCGTAAACTTTTTAACGTAAAACGTAAAGTTTTTAACGTAAAAGTTAAAACCATAAACTTTTTAACAAAAAACGTCAAACGTAAAGTTTTTAATGTAAAACGTAAAAACGTAAAACCTAAAAGTTTAACGTAAAACGTAAAAAGTTTAACATAAAACGTAAAACGTAAAAAGTTTAACTTAAAATGTAAAAGGTAAAAAGTTTAAAAAATCAGAATTTAAAAATGTTTTTAATAAAAAAATTATGTTTAAAAAATAAAAACTAATATAATAATACAAAAAGTAATAAAAAACAATAAAGACAAAATAGAGTAATTTTACTAAACTACCCTTTTGGATTAAAAATTAAAGGCATAATAAGACAAAAAAAATATTTAATATTATTTTTAATTACTTTTAATCTGATCCATCCATTTTGAAGATCTAATGGTTGAAAAGTGGCTCTCTCGGTTCTTACAACTGGGGTGGTTTTCATTTTGCGGCCCCCTATATATATATATATAGGGTAAGGTTCATGCGAGAACCACCTTTATTGCGAGAACCGCGAGAACCAATGTGAACACAACCTAAAATAGCTAAAAAAACCGAACCCCCACCCCCCCCCCCCAAAAAAAAAACCTAACCCCCCCCCCCCCCACAAGCTAAAATGCTAAAAACTAAACCCCAAAAAAATCTAAAAAACACACAAATTTTTTTTTTAATATTTTTTAAGTTAAAATCGCTACTTTTAGTAGCAAAAAAAAAAAACTGCGATTTTTTTATAAAAAATATAAATTTTTTTTTTGTGTTTCTTAGCTATTTTTAGGTATTTTTGGTTGTGTTCACATTGGTTCTCGCGGTTCTCGCAATAAAGGGTGGTTCCTAACGGATCTTTGTCCTATATATATATAGGAACGAGATAAGGAGAAAATGCCCAAAAGTGTGAGAACGGTGAGAACGCATCCTGGCCCAACACGTGGCTCGGGATATGATCAGGCCGTGAGGGTTTTTTTGTCTTTTCAATCTTCTTTTATTTTCCTAATTTATGCTGCTTCATTTGTGGCGTCTAAGATTATTTTTGGCGTTAATTGTATTCATTAAACTTTTGTTGATCCCTTCATGCCATGCTTATAATCATCAAGAACAAAGCTCACATGATGACATATCATTGTCATCAGTATCTTTTTCTTGAATATTTGTCCATCTCATTCAGCAAAAGATTATAGAGATAACCCCCTCAGAGAAGAATCCATTCAGTGAAAGCTTTGCCATCTGTGGTTATTTTAACTAACTTTTTTTGGTGTTTTAAAGTGAGTGGTTTCTAGAGAACATGACGTTTGTTTTTCTGGGTGTGATCAATTCATTGTGTGTAGACCCCTCTCTTATAGGAGATTTTTGGCGCGTAGTTTAGGCGGGATTTTTTATTATAGTAAACGATAGTAATAAAGTAATTGTCTTTTCAGTTACTGTTTGTATTTACTGTTTTGTTCAGCTTTTATCAGTTTCTAAGGTGATAGACGTCTCATCTTCCAAGTTTGACGTTTTTTTAAATGGCGTTATACAGACCAAGATGACAAAATACAATGACGGAGAAAATATTAAGCAGGAAAAATATTTTTTGTAATTTCTAGCGTTTTGTAAGCAATAACTTTCTATAGTATTTTTTTGGCGTTTTGCAAATAAATAGAGAAATATATCATTTAATTATCATTTAAAAAAAAGATGATTACACAGAAGAAAAAAAAATTAAAATAAAAATTAAAACTCTTCGTCAGAAAGTACTTTATCCGAGAAGTATCCATCACTTGCGTCATCTTTTTTCTCGAAGTCTTCATCTAGACCTTCATCCATGTCATCACCTTCACTTTCATCGGCTTCTTGTTCCTGAAGATTTTGAAGCCTCCATTTGAACATGTTTTGCATTAACGCCATTTTTGAGTCCATTTCTGTGTTCAAACAAGTGGCGTTATGCAATTCTTCCATGAACCCAAGCCCCATCTTTGTCATGATGTTTTCAAGCCAGTAGTCTTCCTACTCTCCGCTGTTGTATATAACGATCACCATGTCTGTTTCATCATCAAAACGCCATGATGTCATGACATGGTCCGATTTTCCACCTGCTTTGATTGATCCAAATTTCCTTGTTAATGCTTTCATAAGCATATGTGTTTCATTACATTCGTTATCCAGAGCGATGCTAAGAAATTGGATACCCCTTTGTACCTCTTCTTCCATCTTTAAAATTGCCTTGATCATCCTAACATACACCCTCCTTCTGTTATCAAAACGCAGGATGAATCGTCGGATTGCCAGAGTGTATCTCCACCAAACGATGGTTGCCATTTTTGGCGTTTTGGTTAAATTGGTGTTTTTGGTTAAAGATGTTTTTGCAGAAATGATAGATTGAAGTGATTATGGGAGCGATGTTTTACTTCGGTAATATAATGATGTTTTTGGCGCGTAATTTAGGAGGGAATTTCTTCTAATAAATGTTAATTACTGAATTTTCAGCAACTGTATTGTTTCCTGTTCCTGTAATCTCCAACGCGTTTTATCACTAATTTTTGGCGTTTTATATTTAATGGCGTTTTATTTTTATGAATGGCGTGTTGTCAGTTTTGTTGGCTTTTTTAATTTAAGCAGTAAAAGACCCTTTTACCCTTAATGAAACGCGTCTCACATAATAGAATTGGTGTTATTTATGAAAACGCCACTGCGCAATCTAGTCCATGAATTGTTTTGATCTGACGATCCATAACCGTTCTCTCCGTTCTCACATTTTCACCGTTTTCTCGGTCAGGATATAGGGAAAACGGTGAAAAGTATGACAACAGTGAGAACGGTTATGCATCGTCAGATCAAAACAATCTATGGACTAGATTGACGGGGTGACGCTATCGTAAATAACATCAGTTTATTACTAGAACATGCTTCTTTAAAGGGTAAAATGGTAAAAACATCCTTTCATACGTAAAACGTCATTGAAATATAAAACGCCATATATATGCAAAACGCCAATTTTTATTACTGACTCTTTTTTCTGTGTTTTAGTTAAGGTTTTTTCCTACAAAAACGTCATAAAATATAAACCGCCATAAAATATAAACTCCAAACCCTGAAAGATGGGACGTGTTACAGACTTAACAGATAAAGCTCAGCAAAACCGAATACTTTGTTAATTGCATTTATTGTTATAATAATATCCCGCCTAAACTACGCGCCAAAAACATCTTATAAAGAGAAACGTCTCAGCACCTTCCGTTGATCACACCAAAAACACACAAAAACAACAAAATGGTTCCTAAATACCACTAACTCTAAAACAACAAAAAGTTAGAAAAACCAACGATGGCAAACATCATTTCTTGGATACTCACTGATATTCTGCATGAAGTTTCAATAAATGGTTTGTTAGGTGAGGGGAGTAAGATTTTGCTACATGAGATGGACAAATTTCAAGAAATATAGACTGATGACACCGATATGTCATTTTGTCTTCTTTGTTCTTGAAGAAGGTTTGGATGAGGAGAAGAGACCGATCCCAGTGTAAATGCCATTTTGGACTTCATGATGAGAATGAAGATTATGAGCAAATAACATCCACCCACACGGCGTCGATCTATGTCTCCAACATCCAGAAAGCCACTTCAACAAACGGACAAGAAAAAGAAACCACGCCAAACCCAAAAAGCCATTTGTTTGTGACAGTTCTTGTAGTTTCAGAAAAAAACAAAGAGACTGATGATAGTGAAGATTTGGATCATAAATTGATTCTATTTGTTTTTTTTATTTTCTTTTTCTGTTGTTTGATATGTAATTTTCTGCTAAGAACAAAAAATACATTAATCCTCTAAAAAAATAATAAAACGCCAAATGGACAAATGCTTGTGAAACACCATTATGCCATAAAATGCCCAAACTACCAAGCTATAACTAAAATTACTTTAGACAGGTAGTATTATAATAAATCTAAAAAAAAAGCATATAACAATGTGCAAGAGAATAGAACAAAAGCATCTTTATCTAAACACCATTGGAAATACAAAACGTCATAATTACAGCCGTAAAGATGGGACGTGTTACAACCATAAACAAATGAATCTGAAAACAAAACACAGTAACTGCAAACAGTAAAATGAAGCGACGGAAACATAATTACTAACATTTATTATATTGAAAGCCAATACGCCATAATTACCTGTCACTTTATAGGACTGCATCCTACAATGCGTGGGAAAAAAAGTCATTATAAAAGTAGAACATGATAACACAACTTAACACACCAAACATTGTCTAAAATGCCACATATTGCCCAAAACGCCAAAAACTTAATAAAAATGGCTAAGGTTATTGCATGGAGGTTTTAAAGGGCGGAGAGGCGTTTCATCCTAAAGTTCTCTGATAGGAGAAGGGTGAAGGTCAGGACAATCAAAGTCATACTTGGTATGGATGAAGGGGTTCAAAGGGATATTCTGGCCCTTGGGATTCCAATGGCAAACGATTGTGAAAGAACTCGAACGGTAATAAGAAGATTGAAGAGAAAATTTCAGGCAGAAGATGATGATGATGATATTAACGATACTCCTCTACCAACTGTTAGCAGTTGGGTGGTGAATGAAGAAGCAGGAACGGTTAAAGTGACTTATCAACACGGGGTTGAATATTCATTGCCGATGGAGAAAATGTTGATGAAAGAAAGGCTACATCCTATTGAATAACTCTATGATTTAGCGCCTTCAAACGATGCAAAATCCAAGGATGTAATGATATTCAAGTATAGGCTGCAGCAAAGAAGAGACGAGATAATGGCGTTATACGCCAATGCACAATATGATGATGATGAATCTGAAGAAAGTGTTGAACAAAGAGATGGGTACATCTCTGATGTAATCCCATACATAGAAGACTATCAGTTTGTT
Source organism: Helianthus tuberosus (assembly GCA_030545235.1). Lineage (NCBI taxonomy): Eukaryota > Viridiplantae > Streptophyta > Magnoliopsida > Asterales > Asteraceae > Helianthus > Helianthus tuberosus. The sequence continues at coordinate 4,416 of JARYGA010007217.1, read as the reverse complement.
TTGATTTCCTCTTATTGTAATCCTATAAAATATTAATGAATGGTAATGAGTTATTAACAACACCACGTGTAACAACACTAAAAAACACATTACAATAAACCCTAATTGAGACCCCAAAACATGTACGACATGACCCAAAACGAAAATCATGATTTATAGTTTAGGGGGGGTCATGGGGGGACCCCTAAACCTACCACGACGCACGAAAGGCATTTACATGTGTCAAAACCAGAAGTCGTCGACACCACAGAGCTAGAAACACAACAAGGCAGGTATAGGAAAAATAGACCTCTCAGGCGATACGCGGAAGGATCCTTGGATCCTGTCGCGACACGCGGGAGAGTCCAATTTTGGATATAAATAGCCTGGCCTGGGACTTGAATTCCTGCACCATTTTGATGGAATTTTGAAATCTCTATCTCTCCGAATCTCCATTTCTTTCAATATAGTGCACCCGTAATTCACGAAACTCTGCCTCGTTGTAAGTATTATAACCCCCCGGTTACGTATTAGTTACTCTGCCCGATTGATCTAGAGCTCCGTAACGCATGTCAAGGCTCTGCCTGACCCAGTCGTTGGAGTTCTGTCTTGGGGATATAGCTAATGTAAATAGGGTTATCTTACTAACACGTGTGCATTGTGTACTGTTAATAGATTATAACCGGGAAGTCACCAGAAAGCAGTAGTATTACCTAAAACAGCAAAGTGAGTCATTCTCTTTTTCTACCAAAACCTCAAATGTTTCAAATTATGATAACAGTGATTGAGTCTATGTATTCTACAATTATTGTCGGTATGTTGGGGTTTTATATACATTACTTGTTACTATATTATGAATAGTAGCATGACCACAAGTCAGGATTGACAGTACCGTGGGTGGTAATTGGGTAGATATAAACATTGTAATCGCCCTCAATACTGTAAATTGATAAAAGCTTGGTTTGATTAAACTGGGATGCACTCACCAGTATTTCCTGCTGACAAAACTTTTTAAAACGCGTTTCAGGTTAACAAAATGTGAAAGCTAAATAGAAGCCAGTTGAAGAGCACTGAAGGCTTGGAAAAGTGTCTATAAAAGTTACCTAAACAAGAAAGAAGTTTTATTTCAATAAATTAGGGTTTATCCCTATAAACCTACGATAATGGAAACTTGGGTTTTTCCCATGTATTTAATATTTATAAAAGTGCAGTATTTTAACTCTGATAAACTATTTCCTAACTACGGTCCTGATGTTAATTTCCGCTGCCAAATTAATAAACACCGATACCACTAATCTGGATCTTGTGACACCGCTCCAGGGGTAGGGGTTGGGTGTTGCGACAGAGAGTGGTATCAGAGCTACAGCCACTGATTTAAGCCACCGAAGTGTTCTGCTGACACCAACATTTTATCAGTTATGTTGGGAAATAATCTATGTGATTATGTGTATATATGTATTTTATTGTTTTGTGTTATTTGACAATCTGTTAGTTTATAGTATGAGTGAAGGAACCTCGTCACAGCCTACTCCTTCGGGGTATTCAGCTGATACTGAAGAGGGGATTTTCATCTTTAAGGCGCAATCCGAAGAACCGTTCCCTCCGAAAAAGAGAGGATGGTTCAGTAAGGGAGCTTATGAGAGGCGAAAGAGGATGAAAAAGTTGCAACAATAGAGAGCGTTAGCTAGAGCCAATAGGGAAGTAAATGCCCAAACCCAGGAAGCAGTTAATACACAGTTGGCAAACTTCCATATGCTAGCCACCACTGCAGCAAATCCAAACCTTGATCAGATAGTTGCACCACAACCATTGCCACTATTTCCACTTCAACCAATGGATATAGAACCTAACCCAGGAAATCAATTTCCCATACCAGCATTTGACCCTAACGAGATACCTAGAATCCCAGCACCTAATCCTTTAGCGTATGATCCATGGGAAGATGACCATAGGGAATATCAGGAACTCTATCCACAGGAAGAACCTATACCAAATCCCATAACTCAGTATACCAACCTTAATCCTTTAGATCCGTATTGGAATGTCGATCACTATGTTCAGGAAATATTAAACAACCCGTACCAATATGGAGAACCGGTACCTCAGTACCCTGACCAAGTACCCACACCACGACCACCCATGAGTGACGAGAATGTGCAGGAGCTCTGCACATATGGTGAGGAATTAGTGGAGGAAGGAGAGAGGATAAAACAGATAGGAGAAAAGCTCGTGTGGAAATACGACGAGCGAGAAATGCAGTTCTGGATGCATAACCCATAATATATATATATATATATATATAGAAACGGGTTCGGGAGAAAACGCTCAAAAGTGTGAGAACGGTGAGAACGCATCCTGGCCCAACACGTGTCACGCCGCTTAGAGAAGGACGGAGGGGCTTTTTTGTCCTTTCATATTTCTTTTTTTAAACGCGTGTCACTTTATCTTTCCATTTTTTTGCGTTTAATAAATACGCGGCGTTTTTATTGTTTTTAGATCAGGATCATAGTAAGTATTTTGGCATTTTAAGTATTGTTTTGGCGTTTTTATTGGTTTTTAGATCAGGATGCAGGCCTTTATTGTTTCTTGATTTTATTATATCAAGTGTTTTGTCATGTAGGATACAGGCCTATAATGTGACAGGCAATTATGGCATTTTGAAAAGATAATTAAATTTCAATTTTCCATGTATTGGCTTTTAATATAAATAAATGTTTGACAATGATACTTTGTTTCTTTGAATTTTCATCTGTCAATTAGTGTTGATTTTTCCAGTAACACTTTGTTTGCGTTATTTGGCATTTTATATAGCAACATCGTTCTTTGCTAGCATTCGTTCGCATAGTTTTTCACACTATCAGGCGTTTTGGTGTTTGTAGTTTTTGGCGTTTTATACTCAATTTTTTTAAATTAGTAGAGAATTAGATTATAAACAACATAGAATTAGATAACAAACAATAGAAAATGAAAAAAATTTAAAAATCATAAACTAATTTCTCATCCAAATCATCACTGTAATCAGCCTCTTCTACTTTAACTTTTTTGGCGTTTTGAATCTGTTTTTAAATACCTTATGTAGATCTTTATTTTCCTACATAACCTCCGTCTTTAGAAGATGCTTATTTTTGTGGCATCCTTTATGGTGGGAGGATATATACTTGTTTGATGACATGTTGAAGACCAACGCCTGCTCTAATGTATTGATCCCTTCATGTCATCAATATATCCATCAAGAACAAAGTGACATGATGTCATATATCGGTCTCTTTTTCTTGAATATTTGTCCATCTCATTCAGCAAAAGATTATAGAGATACCCAACTCAGAGAAGAATCCATTCAGTGAAACTTCATTCAGATCAATACTCAATGTAGAAGAATCGAGGTTCTGCATCTGTGGCTTTCTTAACTTTTTTTTTTGGCGTTTTTAAAGTGAATGGTTTCTAGGAAATATGGCATTTGTTTTTTGGTTTGTGTGATCAGTTGATTGTGCAGAGTCGTCTCTCTTATAGGATGTTTTTGGCGCGTAGTTTAGGCGGGATTTTATTTTATAATAAATGATATTAATAAAGTAGCCGTCTTTTCAGTTTCTCTGTATTTTTACTGTTTTTTTGTTCAGCTTTTTATGAGTTTTTAGGGTCATAGACTTTCCACCTCCCAATTTTGGTGTTTTCGAATCGCTTAAAATAGTTTTTGGCGTTTTTTTTTTTTCCATTTTTAGCTTTTATTAATTAATAATTCTCCAAACTACTTTCATTATAGTTTGGGAGTTTTTGGCGTTTTTACTACATTTATGGTGTTTTCACATGCATTATGACTGTTTGACGTTTTATTAATATAATGTATTTTTTTATTCTAAGTTGAAAAATACATAACAAACAACAGAAAAAGAAAATTAAAAAAATAAAATAGAAACAATTCATCTTCCAAATCTTCACTATCATCAGTCTCTTTCTTCTTTGAATGATGTTCGCTGGTGGTTTGGCTTAGCCATGCTTGTGTTTTTGTGGCCATTTGGAAAGATAAAATGACATGAGTTTTTTTTTGAATATGTATCTTCAAACAACTCATCAGTGTCATTCGTCTTTTCATGCCATTATAATATTCATCAAGAACAAAACACAGAAAATGACATAAGTCTCACACCAGTATGTTTTTTTTATGATTTGTCCATCTCATGCAGCAAAATGTTATTTGAGTCACACCACCTCAAGGAAGAATGCATTTTCCGAAACTTTGGCGTAGAACAATATTTGAATATACAAGAAACGATATTTGGCATTTTTGGCGTTTTACTAAGGAAATAGTGTATCTGAAAGAACCGTCAATTTTTTTTGGAATCTTTTGATGTTTGAGTGTTTTGGCGTTTTCTAAGATGAATGGTATATAGTAGAAAATATGGCATTTTTTGAGTAGTTGTGTTTAATGTTTTGGGGATT
>JARYGA010007216.1:0-28616 GCA_030545235.1 Helianthus tuberosus | reverse complement strand
GCATTCATTTGCAAACATTCACAAGACTCACTTCTGGAGCTCTCTGATCAGCAACAAGCTTCCTAGTAACCCCTAATCATACTTAGGACCTTTGTAAGTGTCCTTAACCCTTCCTAATTCAGTTTAGCTTAGTTAATTAACTAAAAGTCAAACCGTCATAATTAAGGTTTGACTTAGAGATTAATTAATATTTGTTCAGTCAAATCTCGAATTAAAAGTACCTACAAGTAGGCAATTATGTGGGTAATAAACCCATAAAAGGGTACTCTCTGATTCCCACTCTAACTAGGTCAATTGGCGGGTCAAACTTGTTGTTAAAAAGTCAACAGAATGCTTATTTTCAAATTAATGCATAATTAGCAATGTAGAACCCATAAAACCTGTTTTATCATTAAAATGACTTGGTAATTAATGTAAGAATATGTCTAAACATGTTCACCCCGACAATTTTCAGTTTAGGAAGGTTGGTAAAAGAAAGCAAGCTGATACTGATGCGGAGGATCAACCTCCCAAGAAAGTGCAGAGGAAGAAAATTACCAGAAAAGGAAACCTTGATGCGTTTGTTTCAGAGTCTGTTCCTGGTAAGTGTTGTTTTCCCTTGCTTTCTTTAAGCGGATGGAATTCTTACAACTTTTATTTGTCCAGAAGTTCCTGTTTCCCCTGTTCCTATAGAGATACCATCTGTGGTTAATAAAGAACTTCCCCCTACTCCTCCGCGCGCTGCTGTTGCAGACCCGTTAGAGCCTTCAGAGGTTGCTGGGGAAGGTGTTGAGAAATCTGTTGAGGCTGAGAAGCCTGTTGGTGTTGATGCTGAAAAGATTGTTGAACCGGGCGTGGTAGATGATGTTGATAATCCACCGACCCCGGAAACTGTTGTTCAAGATTTGGGAAAAAAGGAAACTGCTGAAAAAGTTCAATCTTCTCCCCCTAGACCTTCTGAAGCTATACCTGAGCAAACTGAGAAGGTCACAACTGAGGAGACAGGTTCATCTGCTGGTGTTGATAAACAGTCTCCAATTCGTCCAGAAGAAACTCTGGGAGAATATTATTACCGGACTTATACGGAGAAAGATGCTTCTGATCCTCATGTCTCTGTTTGGAATGTGAAGAAACACTAACTAAATGGCCGGAACCGAGATAGTTAGGGGGTTTGAATCCGCATAAAGGGTTAGCTCTCTCTCGGTTGATTCAGTCGTAATGGATTAACTTCTCTAGTAGCTCTGCAAAAAAGAACACCGTTAGCCTCGCCAAGGGGAGAAGAGGGTTCTCTCCTTGACCCGACTCCGGCGTGAGAATAAGTATTGGTATCGGAGAAGATAAGTATTTGAAGAGTGAGAGTAGTCTGAGTTTATACCTGAACAGTTCTCTTATTTATAACCGGGAGTTTGGGAGGGAAAACCTGTTATTGAAAAGATAACGGAAAATGCCTAACGCCGTAGCGGTTATTTTTCTTCCGTTTGAATTCTTTGATCTGACGTCCCTTAGCCTCGATCCGATGTGAATGCACACGGATCGTGGTTTGATCTGTGGCTGGGGAATCGCCACGTGGAAAGTGATTAAGTGGAGATTACTCTCCATTTGCATGCCTTCGTTGTGATTCCAGGGTTGTCTGTGGTAATGACACGTGTCCAGACGGTTATAACCGTCTGGGTGGTGCATGATTGTATTTCTTTCTAGAAGATTACTGCCGTAATCCGGTGTGATACCTTACTGTGTGGACACAGGTAAATAAATCCCAAGCCTGGGTAAAATAATATCCAAGTCTGGGTGTTGTGGCGGAAGTATTATACAAAGGCTTTTTAATCCTTTATTGAATGGGAGAAGGCGCAAAGATTTATGTTTATCTTTTGGGCGCGCGGCTATAAGTTACTGATTCCTTTCTTCCTTTAGTAAGACCAGTGCGCGGCCGCGCAAGGTCGAAAGGCTAGAAAAGTTAGTTTGTGGTATGGTCTCAAATCCTTTTTATGAGGTTTTTGGGACCTTACCCCTTCAAGTCCCCCCAGTCTAGTGTTGTACTTATGCAAGTAAGTGGAGCACTGGACTTAGGAGAGGGAAATGTTTTTTGGGCGCGAAAAGAAATCTTTTCTGAAAAGATTTGAATTTACTGAGTTTGTAAAGATTTTTTGTAAAAAATCTTTGATTTGACATTGTATCAGTAAATTGATTTTGACAACCTGTCATTGTCAGTTGTTTTTTACCATTCGTGTCTTACACGCGCGCGTGTAAACGCGTGTATGTTCTGACATCTGCTTTTTCTGTTGCTTGGGTAATCGTGATATCCGGAACAGTACTGCGACGGTTACCGATGCTTATTTATTGCGATGGGTATATAATCGTTTGGGTAACCCCTTCTGTGTAATCATTGTTTTGTTTGAAAACTTTTCCCCTTTCCTTGTTTTGAAGAAATACTTTCCGTCATTCCCCTGCTTATGTCAACCGGAGAACATCAAGAGGATCTTGTTGAAGAGATGTCGACTGAACTTCCACCCTTGAAGTGGCCCAGGGCGTCTTTTGAGGGTTTAATCCAGAATCTTAAATTCCTGGAGAACTGGGGTGCCTTGTATCCTGAAGAAGGGCAAACGGCAGCGAATGCTCCGGCAGGGTATATTACCCTTTTTTGGGATTTTTTCTGCGATGGTAACTTTCGATTGCCTGTTACGAAATTTTTCCTTGAAATTCTTGGATTCTACAATCTGCATATCTCCCAACTTCACCCTATTGGTATGGTTAGGGTTCGTCATTTTGAATTTGTATGTCGAACGATGCATGTGGAGCCAACCATTCCCCGATTTAGGGTTTTTCATCAGATGCACTGTACCCAAGGATTTTACTCATTTGTTCAGAGGGCTTCCGCAAAGAAAATTCTTCATCAGCCCCCAAAATCATTTCATGATTGGAAACAGAAATTTTTCTTCATTAAAGCTGGAGTGATTCCGATGAAGATGAAGCTAAGAGGGAAGGACGATGTTCCGATTGAATCCATTCAGACCCCTGTTGATGAGAACTGGTACCAAGATCTGAAGGATGTTCCCAATATTGCTTTGCCGGAGAAAGCCCTAGTCGGAGCTGGCATGAGTTTGAACTGGAAAATGGAACGAGATGATAAACCCGTGTACACTGAGGATGGTCATAGTAAGTATTGGGGTTTTGTCACTGTTCCTCTCGTTGTTTGTTTTTTTTTTTTTTTTTTTTTTTTTTTTGACCTTCTTTCTCTTCAATGTAGTTGTTTCTCTATATGTTGTTGCTTTTAAGAGGGAAGGCGGAAGAATGGGGACCATCAAGAAGAAACCTGAAGAGGAGCTCTGGTATCACCGTATTGTGAAGAATTTTGTGCTTCCGCAGGACGCGGACTTATCTGTTCAACCGGCAGCTGGTGCTGGTGAGTTTATATCCATTTTTCTTTTCTTTCACGCTTTGAGTAAATTTCTCTATCTTGCGCTTGTTTGTAGGTGAGTTGTTGAATTTGGGCATAGGCCCTGAGAAGAAAAAACGCGCAACTATGTCCACTTCTGCGCCGAAGAGGAGTGAAACTGTTAAAGCGCAACCTTTGAAAGCAAAAAATGCTGGAGAGAAGAAAGGTACGCGCCGCTCTTCTGTTTCCAGGTGTGACTATGTGGTGGTTTCTGACTCATTGGAGGGTCTTACTCCTGTAGTGACTATGCGGGAACCGAAACCAGAACCGAAGGATTCTGCTGATATTCCTCCTTCCAATCCAAATGAGCCTATCGATCTGGATTCTAGTCCCGAGCGTTTGGTTCATAGGAAGGCCGGTAAAAGGAAGCCAGCTGACGCTGATGCGGAGGGTCAACCTCCCAAGAAAGTGCAGAGGAAGAAAATTACTAGGAAGGGAAACCTAGATGCTTTTGTTTCAGAACCCATTCCTGGTATGTATTGATGTTCTTTGTTTTCTTTGAACGGATAGGATTTTTATAGACTTTTGTTTCTCCAGAAATTCCTGTCTCTGTGGACATACCAACTGTGGCTGATAAAGAACTTCCCCCTTCCCCACCGCGCGCTACTGTTACCCCTCCGTTAGAGCCTTCAGAGGTAGCTGGGGAAGGTGTTGAGAAAACTGTTGGGGCTGGGGAGCCTGTTGGTATTAACATAGAAACTGAACAGATTGTTGAGCCAAGTGTGGTAAATGATGATAATCAACCGATGCCGGAAAAGAAAACTGCTGAGACAATCCAATCTTCTCCTCCCAGACCTTCTGAAACTGTTCCTGAGCATGCTGAAAAGGCCGCTACTGAGGAGGCAGGTTCTTCTGCTGGTATCGAGAAACAATCTCCAATTCGTCCGGAAGAAACTTTGGGAGAATATTACTACCGGATGTATGCGGAGGAAGATGCTGCTGATCCTCATATTCCTGTTTGGAATGTGAAGAAAGGAGATACTTTCTCGGACTGGCGGATATGTCGAGACTGGTTGCAGGGGATATTTCCGCCTGGCGAGATTAAATTTCAAGAGAATCAGCCTTTCGAACAGACCTATCAATCTTATCTTGCAGAAACTGCTTCTCATGTTTCTACCACTCATCGTATAGTGCGTGAATGGTATAGCATGCATAAAGAGCGAGTAGCCTTTGTTGCATCACAAAGGAAGTTTGCAAAAGATGAAAAACTTGTTGCTCAGTTAAAGGCTAAATTAGAGACTGAGCAAGCTAAATTTGAAGCGGAGCGCAAGACTGAGGAATGGTCAGTTTCCGGTTGGAAAAGAAAAGCTGAAGCTGAAGCTGCTCTTTTGTCTGAGGAGCGCAAAAATTGGAGGAGAATTTGTGAGAAGGATAATGCCGAGAAGGCAAGCCTTCGTAACATCATAAATAACCTCAAGGCTGAGGTTGAAAATCTGAAGAATCAAGATGCGGAGGTGGAAAGATTGAAGAAAGAAAAAGCTGACATGGAAGCTTTGTTGGAGGAAGCGCGCTCTCATAGGGAGCGAAGTGAGCAACGGGAGGTACAAGCTTTAGCCACTCTTGCCGTTAGAGATAAAGAATTAGAGGAACTTACCGCTTTGGTTTCTGACCAGGAACAATTGAAGAAGGATCTGGAGCTTGCGCGTTCCGAGAATACTGAAACCTCCCGCCGTTTAACTGAAGTTGAAGAGAAACTGGAGAATTCAGAAATGGCGCGGGTTTCAGCGGAAAGCGAGCTTGAACCCTTGAAGAATGATATGACCTGGTTGAAGGATCGCGGGATTGCATGTGTAAGTTCCTTTCTTCTTTTAGTTCATGTATGCGCTTTTCTTGCTTCGATCTTATCTTTATCTGATGTTATAGGTTGCTGAATCTGTATTAAACTCTGAAGAACTGGATAAAACTGTTGCGAATTTGATGGTTGCTGCGCGACGAGATGGTTATGCGCAAGGGTATGCGGAATGTTCTCAACATGTGAATAGCGCTTTAAAGGTTAACTGGGATGATAGCAAATCTGCTACCTTTGGTGTTAATACTTCCAGTGCGCTTGCTGCTATGAAGACAGAGTTTAATAATTTGCAACTGCCAGTGATGGAGTTGATAAATGTGGCGCTGCAATCGGATGATCATGTTGCGCAACTTAAGGAAATCTTTCCGGATGAGGGAGAAGATTTAGAGTAGGGGTGAAATTGTATTTGAACAACTTTTTCTATGTAGGATGTTGATCCTTGTTTTGATGGTGCGCTGTTGCGCATGGGTTTTAAACACTGCTGTGCCTTAAACCTTTCAGGACGTATTTGTACGCCAAACATAGTATGTTTCTATTTATTTTGTTAATATGTCTTTACAATATTTTGCATGAGTACAATTACTTTTGTTTTGAGTAAGGCGAATAAAGTTGGTATGAAGCTCATGTATGAGTTTATGGTCGTTTGTGACGTGATCACTGACCGCGCATGGAGCTTTGTGTTATACTACCATAATGTTTTTGCGCTTACTAAAAAGGAATTGCATGCATTTTGTAAACACAAAAATAATAGAAACTTTGTAATTTTATTCATGGATAATGCTCAGAGGCGTTACAAAGTTTTTTGGATAATTAAATGGAACTTAACTTACTCCCTGATAGTTCCGCCGCTCTTAATAAGTCGTGTCCTTTCTGCGGAAAACATACGGAGCTCTTTAAGTCTTAGCCCGTTTGTTTGAGCTTTCTTCTCCCCGAGTAATCTGTTTAATCTCCTTGTGCATATTCTGGAGCAGGTGCGTGAGTTCTCCATTCTTGAGAGCCTTTTCGATTTCCATGCGCAGAGATATACAGTTGTTCGTGGTGTGCCCGTTATCCTTATGATATTCGCAGAACTGCGTCGGGTCTTGACCACGTTTACTCTTCATTGGAATCGGGGGTTTGAATTGGTGATCCTCGGTACTTAGTACCTCTGCTGGGGTTTTCGTTAGGGGAGTCCACTGTCTCTCCCTATTTTCGTGTCTGTTTTCTTTTTGCGCCGAGAACTTGTTAGTTGTGCGGGTATCTTCCGCAGATCGACTTCCGGATGTTTCGCGCCATGACTTTTTGTACTTTCCGTTTGCGCTTAAGTCTGCCGGCCTGCTGTGTGGTGGTGGTGGCCGGTTTGTAGTGAGGTTTTTCTCGGTCTGCGCATAAACCTTGGCAGCCGCCATTATCTTTTCCCAACTCGTGGGGAGACCTTCCGTTCCCGATAACACCTTGACCATGTCGTCACACCTAACCGCGTACTTAAACTGAGAACGGATTAGTTGTTCGCTAACACCTCCAATTTCTAACACTTCTTTATTATATCTGGTAATAAAATCTTCCAGATTCTCATCATCGCGACGCCAGATATTCATAACGTCGGATGTATCACGTTTTGACCGCCTTTGTTGGCTGAAGTGTGTTAAAAATTTTCTTCGGAGATCCTTCCACGATTCGATCTGCCCCGTTGGTAGGTTGTCAAACCAGATTCGCGCTGGGCCAGTTAGTGTTTGTACAAATAAGTGACACCACAGCGGAAGGGTCCAACCACCGACCAACCCTGCACTGGTGAATACCCTTAAATGATCATCAGGGTCGGTTAACCCATTGAATTTCCCAACATTAGATGGTAACTTGGCCCGTTCCAACGGAGCCAAAGCTATCTCTAATATAAACTTCGAGTTTTCTGCCGCTTCGTCCGGGCGATAAACTAAATCATAGTTATGCTCGGCCTCGGGGTTGTAAACCGCTCGAGGCCTGCATTTGTTATAGTTTGGGTGTAGTCTGTTGAAGACGCTGGTGTTTTCACTCAAACGGTATGTTCGATCGGATTCATCGGTGTGAGTATCCTGTTGGGGACCCAACCTATCATGCACCGATTGTCGTTGACGAGGACGAAATTCATCATGATGTTGTCTTCGGTAACTGCTTGTATCATCATAAGTTGATTCTTCTCGCTGAGAGGCATGAGCTCTTGATCCCGGCCTCCGGGAGTGGGTTACAGGAGCAGTTTGAGCACATAACTGTGAGTATACCGCGTTTAATGCTCCTTGAGACCGGACATACCATGATATCGGGGTTTCCCCTGGTGGTAAAATTGATTGTGCAGGATTTGCTGGTAACATTCCTGGGGTTACAGGATCATTTGCTCGATTGGATTGGACCTCATTATCGTCCGAGGCTTCCTCAACGATCCCTTCTATCGGTAAATTGTTTCCGACGTTTGGTCGAGGACCAGGTTGCCGGTGAGATGACGAATTTTCTGCCATGTGCAAAGACAGAAAATAGAATGAACTGAATCGAAACGAGGTAGAAACTAGAAAAACTGAGAAAACGGTGGGCGCCAATGAAGAAACACTAACTAAATGGCCGGAACCGAGATAGTTAGGGGGTTTGAATCCGCATAAAGGGTTAGCTCTCTCTCGGTTGATTCAGTCGTAATGGATTAACTTCTCTAGTAGCTCTGCAAAAAAGAACACCGTTAGCCTCGCCAAGGGGAGAAGAGGGTTCTCTCCTTGACCCGACTCCGGCGTGAGAATAAGTATTGGTATCGGAGAAGATAAGTATTTGAAGAGTGAGAGTAGTCTGAGTTTATACCTGAACAGTTCTCTTATTTATAACCGGGAGTTTGGGAGGGAAAACCTGTTATTGAAAAGATAACGGAAAATGCCTAACGCCGTAGCGGTTATTTTTCTTCCGTTTGAATTCTTTGATCTGACGTCCCTTAGCCTCGATCCGATGTGAATGCACATGGATCGTGGTTTGATCTGTGGCTGGGGAATCGCCACGTGGAAAGTGATTAAGTGGAGATTACTCTCCATTTGCATGCCTTCGTTGTGATTCCAGGGTTGTCTGTGGTAATGACACGTGTCCAGACGGTTATAACCGTCTGGGTGGTGCATGATTGTATTTCTTTCTAGAAGATTACTGCCGTAATCCGGTGTGATACCTTACTGTGTGGACACAGGTAAATAAATCCCAAGCCTGGGTAAAATAATATCCAAGTCTGGGTGTTGTGGCGGAAGTATTATACAAAGGCTTTTTAATCCTTTATTGAATGGGAGAAGGCGCAAAGATTTATGTTTATCTTTTGGGCGCGCGGCTATAAGTTACTGATTCCTTTCTTCCTTTAAGACCAGTGCGCGGCCGCGCAAGGTCGAAAGGCTAGAAAAGTTAGTTTGTGGTATGGTCTCAAATCCTTTTTATGAGGTTTTTGGGACCTTACCCCTTCAGAATGTGAAAAAAGGTGATACCTTCTCGGATTGGCGTGTATGCCAAGATTGGTTGCAGGGGATACTTCCGCCTGGCGAGATTAAATTTCAGGAAAATCAGCCTTATGAACAGACCTATCAGTCTTATCTTGCAGAAACTGCTTCTCATGTTTCTACTACTCACCGTATAGTGCGTGAGTGGTATAGCATGCATAAAGAGCGGGCATCTTTTGTAGCATCGCAAAGGAAGTTTGCTAAAGATGAAAAACATGTGGCTCAGTTGAAGGCTAAATTAGAGACTGAGCAAGCTAAGTTTGAAGCTGAGCGCAAGACTGAGGAATGGTCTGTTGCTGGTTGGAAAAGAAAAGCTTAAGCTGAAGCTGCGCTTCTATCTGAGGAACGCAAAAATTGGAGGAGAATTTGTGAGAAGGATAACGCTGAGAAAGCAAACCTTCGCAATATTATAAATAACCTCAAGGCTGAAGTTGAAAATCTGAAGAACCAAGATGCGGAGGTAGAAAGATTGAAGAAAGAAAAAGCGGATATGGAAGCTATGCTGGTGGAGGCGCGTTCTCATAGGGAACGAAGTGAGCAACGGGAGGTACAAGCTTTAGCCACTCTTGCCGTTAGAGATAAAGAATTAGAGGAACTTACTGCTTTGGTTTCTGACCAGGAACAACTGAAGAAGGATCTGGAGCTTGCGCATTCCGAAAATACTGAAACCTCCCGCCGTTTGACTGAGGTTGAAGAGAAACTGGAAAATTCAGAAACGGCGCGGGTTACAGCGGAAAGCGAGCTTGAGCCTTTAAAGAATGATATGGCCTGGTTGAAGGATCGCGGGATTGCTTGTGTAAGTTCCTTTTCCCTTTTTTGTTGTGAAATCATATATGCGCTTTTTTGATGCTTATTTTCGCTTGATTTCATAGGTTGCTGAATCTGTGTTAAACTCTGAAGAACTGGATAAAACTGTTGCTAATTTGATGGTTGCTGCACGGCGAGATGGGTACGCGCGAGGTTACGCGGAATGTTCCCAACATGTGAATAGCGCGCTGAAGGTTAACTGGGATGATAGCAAGTCTGCTACCTTTGGCGTAAATACTACCGCCGCGCTTGCTTCCATGAAGACGGAGTTTAATAATTTGCAACTTCCAGTTATGGAGTTGATAAATGTGGCGCTGCAATCGGATGATCACGTGGCGCAACTCAAAGAAATCTTTCCGGATGAGGGTGAAGATTTAGAGTAGGATGAAATTGTTTTGAACAATTTGTTTTTTGTGGGATGTAGATCCTTGTTTTGTCAGTGCGGTTGTTGCGCAAGAATTCTAAACACTGCTGTGTTTGAAGCTCTTTAGGGCGTATTTGTACGCTGAAAATAGTATGTTTCTATTTGTTTTGTTAAATGACTTTACAATATTTTGCATGAGTACAATTGCTTTTACTTGAGTAAGGCGAATGAAGTTGGTATGAAGCTCATGTGTGAGTTTATGGTCGTTTGTGACGTGATCACTGACCGCGCATGGAGCTTGTTTTATACTACCATAATGTTTTTGCGCTTACTAAAAAGAAATTGCATGCACTTTGTAAACACAAAAATAATAGAAACTTTGTAATTTTATTCATGGATAAAGCTCAGAGGCGTTACAAAGTTTTTTTTGATAATTAAATGGAACTTAACTTACTCCCTGATAGTTCCGCCGCATTTGATAAGTCATGTCTTTTCTGCGGAAAACCTATAGAGTCCTTTAAGTTTTGGCCCGTTTGCTTGAGCTTTCTTCTCCCCGGGTAATCTGCTTAATCTCCTTGCGCATATTCTGGAGTAAATGCGTAAGTTCTCCATTTTTGAGGGCTTTCTCTATTTCCGTGCGCAGAGATATGCAGTTGTTTGTGGTATGCCCGTTGTCTTTATGATATTCGCAGTATTGCGCCGGGTCTTGACCACGTTTACTCTTCATCGGAATCGGAGGTTTGAACTGGTAGTCCTCAGTACTCAGAACCTCCGCCGGGGTCTTTGTTAGGGGGGTCCACTGCCTCTCCCTATTTTCGTGCTTGTTTTCTCTTTGTGCAGAGAGCTTGTTGATTGTTGTGCGGGCATCTTCAGAGGAACGACTTCCTGATGACTCGCGCCATGATTTTTTGAACCTTCTTTCGCCGGTTGCGCTTAAGTCTGCGGGCCTGTTGTGTGGTGGTGGTGGCCTGTTTGTAGTAAGGTTTTTCTCAGTCTGCGCATAAACCTTGGCCGCCGCCATTATCTTTTCCCAACTCTTGGGAAGGCCCTCTGTTCCAGATAATACCTTGACCATGTCGTCACATCTAACCGCGTACTTAAACTGAGCACGGATTAGTTGTTCGTTAACACCGCCAATCTCCAACACTTCTTTATTGTATCTGGTGATAAAATCCTCCAGATTCTCGTCATCGCGGTGCCAGATGTTCATGACGTCGGATGTATCACGCATGGAACGCCTTTGTTGGCTGAAGTGTGTTAAAAACTTTTTACGCAGATCTTTCCACGACTCGATCTGTCCCGTCGGTAGGTTATCAAACCAGATTCGCGCTGGGCCGGTTAATGTTTGTACAAACAAATGACACCATAGCGGAAGAGTCCAACCGCCAACCAACCCTGCGCTGGTGAATACTCTCAGATGATCATCGGGGTCAGTTAACCCATTGAATTTCCCAACGTTAGATGGTAATTTTGCCCTCTCCAATGGAGCCAGAGCTATCTCCAGTATGAACTTCGAGTTTTCCGCTGCTTCTGCAGGGCGGTAAACTAAGTCATAATTATGCTCTGCCTCAGGGTTATAAACCGCTCGAGGCCTGCATTTGTTATAGTTTGGCTGCAGTCTGTTGAATACACTAGTGTTTGCACTCAAACGATATGTTTGATCGGATTCATCAGTGTGAGTGTCCCGTTGGGAACCCAACCTATCATGAACCGATTGCCTTCGACGAGGGTGTGGTTCACCATGGTGTTGTCTCTGGTAACTGCCTGTATCATCATAAGTTGATTCTTCTCGCTGGGAAGCATGAGCTCTAGATCCCGGCCTTCGTGATTGGGTCACGGGAGCAGTTTGAGCACACAACTGTGTGTACACTGCGTTTAATGCCCCTTGGGACCGGACATACCATGATATCGGAGTTTCTCCTGGTGGTAAAATTGATTGAGCGGGATTTGCTGGTAACATTCCTGGAGTAACAGGATCATTTGCTCGATTGGATTGAACCTCATTATCGTCTGAGGCCTCTTCTACAATCCCTTCCACTGGTAAATTGTTTCCGACGTTTGGTCGAGGACCAGGTTGCCGGTGAGATGACGAATTTTCTGCCATGTGCAAAAACAGAAAAATGGAATGAACTGGATCGAAACGAGAAAAACTGAGAAAACGGTGGGCGCCAATGAAGAAACACTAGATAAATGGTCGGAACCGAAATATCTAGGGGGTTTGAATCCGCATAAAAGGGTTAGCTCTCTCCCGGTTGATTCAGTTGCAGCTGATATTCTTCTCCGGTGATTCTGCAAAAAAAAGCACCGTTAGCCTCGCCAAGGGGAGAAGAGGGTTCTCTCCTTGACCCGACTCCGGTGTGAGAATAAGTATTGGTAATGGAGAAGAGAAAGTATTCGAGAAGTGAGTGTGATCTGGGTTTATACCTGAACAGTTCTCTTATTTATAACCAGGAGTTTGGGAGGGAAAACCTGTTATTGAAAAGATGACGGAAGATGCTAACGCCGTAGCGGTTATATTTTCTTCCGTTAAGTTCTTTGATCCAACGTCAAGTTGTCTCGATCCGATGTGAATGCACACGGATCGTGGTTTGATCTATGGCTGGGGGATTGCCACGTGGAAAGTGATTAAGTGGAGATCATTCTCCAATTGCATGCTTTCGTTGTGATTTCAGGGATGCCTGTGGTAATGACACGTGTCCAGACGGTTATAACCGTCTTGGTGGTGCACGATCATATTCTTTCTAGAAGATTACTGCTGTAATCTAGTGTGACACCTTACTGTGTGGACACAGACGAATAAATCCCAAGTCCGGGTAAAATGATATCCAAGTCTGGATATTTGGGCGGAAGTATTGATCTCAGGATTTAATTCTTGGTTTATGGGAGAAGGCGCAAGGATTTATGTTTTCCTTTGGGCGCGCGACTTTAAATTACTGATTACTTTCTCCCTTTTGTAGGACCAATGCGCGGCCGCGCAAGGTTAAAAGGTTGAAAGGCCAGTTTGTGGTATGGTCTCAAATCCTTTTTATGAGGTTTTTGGGACCTTACCCCTTCAGCTGGCTTTCTCCTAGCGTCCACAATAAGTCTCGCAAGCTTGGATGTCATAAAACTGTTGAACAATGTCTCCTTTTTATTTTGATCCGCCCGTGGATCTGTTTCAACTATTTTGTGATACTTAATATTACAATTTATTAAAGTTGAAATGAATCTAACTTTTGCTTACGCTGTGCATTTAAATTTGTGTTGTTTGACTATGATGATATTAACTACATCACGATACTCCCCACCGGGCCCACCGGTAATACGTGGAAATATCGGGGTGTGACAGGTTGGTATAAGAGCCAAAACTGACTGAATTAAACACTAGCCTTTTGTGTTTAGTCTCAGTTTCACAATTGCACATTCCTCGAATTTTCGAGTCTAGACAAAGAACATAGGACAAATCCTGATTTTGCTTTATTTTGTCTTTTATATTATTCCTTGTTGTTATCTTTATTTATGTTGACAGGTCTAAATATGCCGCCGAGATTCTTCAGAAGAAAGGGAAAATCACCTGTAACGGGCCACGACCAGGAGGTCGGGCCTTCTCAAAGACGAACCTCGCCCGTCAATATACGCACCAGTCCACAGGGAGACTGGAGGGCACATCTACAGCCAGCGAGGCGGTCTGTCTCGTTAGCTTCATCACCTTCTTACTTACACTCCTTTGGACCCCAATCCGAAAACGAACCCGATAACCCACAACCTTCGTTTATCCCTCTCCAGCGGTCCAACTCACATCACTCTTTTGATAACCCGTCCCATATCTTCCGAAGCCGGTTCAACCCGGCAAACTACCTCGAGGAACCAGTGGGTGTTAACCCATTGGGACCTGAAGATCACTTTTCAGGAGATCACGCCATGGACATGGATGAGGATATTTACCCTACCGAATCACCGACCGGTACCCCCACACATCCCATAGAAATTTCTGATGGGTCATCATTTCATGGATCACCTTACCGTGGTCCAGATAGCTACCAAGCTAGATTCGCCCAGCATGAATGGTATTTCACACCCTCCTACCATTCATCGCCCTACCAGGAGCAGCAGCAGCAGTAACAGGATCCTTCCGGAGGTTCACACTTTGTGGCAGTTACCCCGCCACCACCACCACCACCTCAGCAGCAACCTCCTGAGCCGCCGAGGCGAATGAGAACAAATGCACGGATGTCCGTGCAAGGAATAGGAGTGCATATCAGCACGTCTCTGTCACACCCCAACCGATGGCGGAAACATCGGGATGAGACGAACAAATTGCTCAAAACATCATAACACTATTGTGACAATATTTAATTAAACTCAAATTTCATTTCAATTTCTAAATTGTCATACAATACATAAAATGGAAATAACAACATAGTACGAATTTCAACATAACATCAAAAGATAGATAGATTAAAGGTGTGTATCTAGTCCACCCTAAACTTGTTTCATCATTCATCCATACTTCATAAATCAACCTGCAACATGTATTAAAATAGGGTTTCAATGCAAAGGCAATGAGCGAGTATACAAGTTTGAATGCATAGCATAATAGAATAAAAA
Organism: Helianthus tuberosus; assembly: GCA_030545235.1. Classification (NCBI taxonomy): domain Eukaryota; kingdom Viridiplantae; phylum Streptophyta; class Magnoliopsida; order Asterales; family Asteraceae; genus Helianthus; species Helianthus tuberosus. Next base: position 14,190 of record JARYGA010007216.1, on the reverse strand, counting down.
GTTTAAATGAGTTCATATCCAACGTAAATGACATGATGCAAATTACTAATACGCTGAGCTAGTGTCACTATATGTCCAAACCCTAGAATACAACGCAATTAACATAGCCTATCCCAATAGTTTAGCGGGAGGTAAAATAGAATAACTTAACAATACCCTCGAGTACAAAAGGGGCGGGGCGTTACAACCTATAGCATATGCATAGTACTATAATTGTTAAGGTGGGCGAGCCAAGTCATTGAGCATATAGACACTAATCGTTTACATAGCATATGAGATTAACAAGCATCAAATCGTTCATAGAATAGCTCCCAATAGACTAGCGGGAGGTGAACATGTTTACATGTGGATAGAATATAATTCAAATAGTTTCAAGTGTTTAGTGTTTTTACATAGAATACATGTTGCACCCAAAAGTGTTTAAAAAGTAAAATGGGTTCGAGTATACTCACATAATTGCTAAGTCTTCCGATTATTCAAGTGTCGACGAGTGTGAGGTTAGGATGATGGAACACCGACGTCACCCTATAAGGGCAAACGATGGTGCATGAGTGAACGGAATTCCAAGAGAACGAACGAGAGTGGTTATTCTAGATATTTAAAATATCACAATGATCTCGTTAAATAAAGTTCCAATATTTAAGGTTTACGCGTAACTTAATTAGATATTATAATATATTTTATTATTAACCCTTTTAGGGTAATAGGAGGAATTGTAGTAAATTATTGATTATTTACGTTGGTATTAAACTTAAATGAAAAAAAAAAAAAGTGTTAAAAGAGTTTTAAAAGAAATAATAAAAATAAAAGGAATTTCAACTTTCAAAGCAGAAAGTGGTTTATTAGTTGAAAACAATATAATTTATTCTAACTTTTAAGTATATAACAAACAAACAAAAAGGAATAAAGCATTAAAACATGATTGTTTGGTGATAGATCAGCATGTTATTATATTTAACTATATCAACCGGATGTCGTCTTCTTCAATAAAAGTCTACGTAACTGTTTGTTAAGAACTCATCATTTTAGTTGGTTGAATATTGCATGATGTTGAGCAAAGCTACAACCAACAGAAGATTAAATGAAAAAAAAAATGAAGTTGAGGAAAGATATACCGTAACAGTGAGGTAAGGGACGTGAACCCGAAACAAGAATAGGTCTGAACCGGAAACTGAAACTCGACTTGAACCAACTTTAAACCTTGTCCTCGTTTTCTTGTGACTAAACACCCGAACAGATCTGGACCCGTAACCGAACCGTCTGACCCGGTGTTGACCATAAATGACATGACAGAAACCCAAACCAAAACTGAACCCAAACTCGAACCAAAAGGAACCGAACCAATCCAAACCGGAACCCGATTGAACCATCTGACCCGAATCTAGAACTCGAACCAACCGAACTTCGAAACCAAAACTGAATCAAAGCAACCCAAACCATATTTGAGGCATCTCTGATGTAACCGTGAAACTCGTCGGAACGATACACCACCGCCGTCACCGAGCGCCGCCACCGATGATGGTGGCCGGCCATTCGTTCATCAAAGTGAGAGTGGAGAGGGGGAGAAGGAGAGTGGTTCTATGTAGAAGAATTAGGGAAATGAGGGAGATGAAGGGAGGTTTGATTTTTGGGTCTTGTGTGTGCAGTATGTAGATCGAGAGAGAAGAGGGAAGTGAGGATTTTTATGTGTGGGTTTAGAAGAAATTAAGTTGCAGGCAACAATGAGGAGGAAAACATAAGTGACGGCTCTTATAAAAGAGTATTAGGGTTTGCTGCACCTTATTTTTAGGTAGGACCATACTAACCCCTAAACTTTGAAATGTTTAATCAATTACTTTAATTAACTAAGTGATGTTATAAGACTTTTTTTAAAATAAACTAATTTTATGAATTAACTCGACTAGGTTAGTTTGTATGAACTAACTTTAAAGCTCAACGAGGATAACTCGATTAAAGTAAATACTTTTAAATTGCCAAATTAATTAATTTAATTAATTAAACTATAAATAAACAACCATGTTTGTAACGAATTAAATTAAAGAAAAAAAAGATTTTTCGATGATTATAACGAAACGACGAATACCATGATGCAAAGTTTCCAAAAATAGGAATGTAAACAATGGTTTCTAAATATGGAAAGTTATGAAAACGCGGAGCGTTACAGTCTCCCCTCCTTTAGGAAATTTCGTCCCGAAATTTATTCAGAAGGAAGACTTGAAAGTGTTTTGGCAAACAAAAGAGGATTGTTTAAAATTGAGGCTTTGGAGTTTGAGACAACGGAGAATGATTGAGGTATAAGGGTGTACTATTGATCTAATAAACGATTACATGTAGAAGAATAACGTAAACATCGGATAGGCAAAAGTAGTGTGTTAAGAATGAGGTCTCGTCGCGGATAATCGGATATAATGCGTTTGTGAGTTGTTAAAGTTTACGTATTAGGTCTAAGTAGGTCTGCAAAACACTGAATTCCTCATGGCCCGTTTTACGAAAGTTTGGTAACATGGTGAAAACACTTATATATAGGAAGTACCAACGACGTATCCACCATGTTTTGACCATGTGACGTCCGTCTCGTATTCGGTGTCATGTTACGTTCCGTGTCTTACCATACGCAGTAGTACACTCTATGGTTCTCATACGCCCATCACTATAATCCCGTGTGCACCCGTGATTATACCGATCGTCGCATGATCCGCGTAGCTTGTACTAGTTGCGTATGAATTTAAGGTATTCATAAATTCTGAAAATAAGATTGCGTATAAATAGAAATGTAGCATATAAGCATGTTTGCGTTCCAAATAGTATAAGACCAACGTAAGCGAATCCCTCGGGTTTCGCACACGTATACGAGCGAAAGTATAAATTTTGAGTATGAATAAAGCATGAGCATAGTATAAGTTTAAATATGAACATGCACGTGAGCATAAACACAAAACGCATGCCAGAAGTATGAGTAAAAGTATAACCATAACGTGTATTAAAAATGAGCATAAGTGTGAGCACAAACGAAAGACGCGAGTATAGACACGATTCGTATAAATGAGAGTACAAACAAAAGTACGAGTATAACAGAAATCGTATAAACATGAGTATAAATGCGAGTATGAATATAACATAAATCGTATAAACATGAGTATAAATGCGAGTACGAATATAACATAAATCGTATAAACGTGAGTATAAATGCGAGTACAAATATAACATAAATCGTATAAACGAGAGTATAAACAAAAGTACGAGTATAAATACGAGCATAAACATAAGATGCATGAGTATAAATGTGAAAATTAAGTGTAAAACATGAATGTTTAAGTACGAATGGAATGTATGAGTGTATATATATGAGTGTAAACGTGATTCAGTGATTGTATAAGTACAAGTACGTTGTTGCGAGTATGAGTATAAATATGAGTACAAGTGTAAGCATACGAACGTTTTGTGGGGAGTACGTGTGTAAATATGAGTCAAAGTATAGACACGAAACGTGTCATGGTAATTATGAGTATATAAATACGAGGATCATAAAAGACGTGAGAATGTGTCTGAATATAAATACGAGTATAAACATAGCGGTATAAGCGTATACGCAAATTGCATACGTGTGAATGTGTATATGATTATAAGTAAAACGTAGGTGTATGAATATGAAAGTAAGTATCACGTAAATTGCGTGAGCATAAACGTAAGTGTGAATGTATACGGGTAAATATACGTGTATGAGTATAGCCATAAATGAAAGTGTAGACTGTACAAGTATCAACATGAATATGAGTATAAGAGTAAACACAAGTGTATGAGCATGATTGAAATGTGGGAGCATAAATTTAAGTGTAAAAACATATTTGTTTAAGTATGAATAAATACATGTGTATGAATGTAAGTGTAAACAAAGTTGTACAAGTGTAAACGAAAACATAAAATGTATTAATCATGAATATGAATGTAAGTACAACATAAGTGTAAAATTGTGAGTGTATGTATAAATGTAAAACGTATGAATTTTGAATCACGAGTATAACATAAACGTGTAAGTGTGAACATAAGTGACTGCATAAAATGTATAAGTATGGATGTAGGAAATAATGATTTTGCTTATAGTATAAATCGAAATACACGAGTTTATGCGCGTAAAAGATTAAAAGTTTTGAGTATGAAAGAAAAAGGGAACGAGTGACACGCGTGAGATTGTTGTGAGATATGGACTAGAACGTGTAAAATGATATGCATATATAGTTGTTTGCGCAAAACGTGAAGTTAAAATAGATTGAGTTGTCATGGAATGTAGAATCTAGTTTGTGAATGTAAGGGAGTATAAAATAGCTATTGGTTACGTGAAACGTACTTTGTAAAAAGAATGGTATGCTATTACGGTTTTAAAAGAGATTACATAAGTTGAAAATTTGTCGGTCCTTATGAAGTTTCCTTGCCCACGTGTTTTGAATTTAATTGACGTATCGAGTAAGGTTTCGAAAAGTTCTAGGGATTATCAAGTTTGCACCGTTTTAAGTAACTTTGTATTATAAAGTTTTGAAGTTTACAGATTCTTGTGAGAAAGTTGATCCTTAGAAAACGGAATTTGGTATATGAACTTAGTGTTTGCTGAAAAGGCGTCTTTTAATAAAATGTGTTATTGCTTTTGAATGAAGTTTTTTTTTTTTTTTTTTTAGTAATTATTGAATAATGTTTGTAATATTTTATAGGTGTGTGCGAAAAAGTTGGTTTGATTCCCAATTGAAATAGAAATCCCTAGTTTAATGATATGAGGTGAGCTTGTTTCAATAGTAACGTTGAATATAAGATTTTGTGGGCAATGATTTTGTTGGACCGATTAAGTTGATGAGTAGCATTTCATGAAATTTTGAAAATCAAGGAATTAGCGTTTATGGTAAAAGTCAAGAATTTTGTGTGCGTGAGCTACATGAAAATAGATTGTAGGATAAGAAATTCGTTTATATAGACAATGCATTTTGAAATAATTAGAGGTTTGACTAATGATAAAAGATTCAGATATAAACATGATCGTGTTTACATAATATAGTCTATTAAAAGAAAGTATTGGTAACGATCACCTAGGTAAGAGAATCACCCCTAATCCTTTGGTGAGGTCGTTGTAAGATGAGAAAAGAAGCGAAGTTAATCGTCAAGGTAAGGAAATCACTCCTATCTCGATGATATGTCTCTGCTCGTTGTTATAACAACGTAAATAAAATTACGTGAAATCATGCATGCTAATAATGTATAATCGTATGAAAAGTAAGAGTAGGATGTTGCGCAAAAATGAAATCTCGAAAAATTGTTCAAGAGTGACAAAAGATCGAAAATAATAAAGCGTAAGCTCGAATAAAACTTGGATGGTTCCAAACGGAACATTGACTAACCAAAGTGGTCGAAAGATCCTTTTGAAATTAGGAAACATGCTTTGGCCTAATAGGTGGAATACTCTCGCCGATATCTCGGCTAACGGTACTCACCCTTCCAGTTACTACATGTTCCCAATCCATCGAAAATTCGAGACTTGGCGGGATTTTTGAAAAATCAAGGAGTGGAACTAGTCGACAAGGTGCGGGTTTCACCCCTAACTTGGCGATTTAGTATCCCAAGTGTGGTTGGTACTCGTCTGGTCAAAAGTTAATCTCGACACTTTGACGAGGGTCCACTAGAATTTGAAATTTGAATTTCTCCATCAAGGTGAGGATTTCACTCCTAACTTAATGGTGAGTTTCATGTAAAAAGAAAAGTAGATGGATTGAGAGTTGTTCACCAAATTGTGGGTTTCACGCCTATTTTGGTGAAGTCGTCTCGTTTGTGTATTACGAGGGTTTGTGAATTTAGAATAGTCGAGCAAAATGTATAAGGAATAGCGTATGTTAAAGGAATGAACAAACAAGTATAAACACATCAGAAAGCATATCAAGAATAGCACATAAAGAGTGGGACAATAAAACAAATATTAACACATCGAAAAACAAGTTAAGAGTAGCACATAAATAATCGAACAATGAAACACGTATAAACACATAAAACAAGTATTAATACATAATAAAACAAGTATAATATGTCAAGTGTTAACACATAAGTGACATATATGTTTAAAATATGAAAAGAGAATAAATAAAGGCAAATAAGATAGCGTGCAAGTAGTTTCAAACAAAACATGAGAATAAAGCTCTAAAACTATAGACTAGGTTAAAGCATTCCTACTTTTCCTAATTCCCTATAGTTATGGCTCTGATACCAATCTGTCACACCCCAACCGATGGCGGAAACATCGGGATGAGACGAACAAATTGCTCAAAACATCATAACACTATTGTGACAATATTTAATTAAACTCAAATTTCATTTCAATTTCTAAATTGTCATACAATACATAAAATGGAAATAACAACATAGTACGAATTTCAACATAACATCAAAAGATAGATAGATTAAAGGTGTGTATCTAGTCCACCCTAAACTTGTTTCATCATTCATCCATACTTCATAAATCAACCTGCAACATGTATTAAAATAGGGTTTCAATGCAAAGGCAATGAGCGAGTATACAAGTTTGAATGCATAGCATAATAGAATAAAAAGTTTAAATGAGTTCATATCCAACGTAAATGACATGATGCAAATTACTAATACGCTGAGCTAGTGTCACTATATGTCCAAACCCTAGAATACAACGCAATTAACATAGCCTATCCCAATAGTTTAGCGGGAGGTAAAATAGAATAACTTAACAATACCCTCGAGTACAAAAGGGGCGGGGCGTTACAACCTATAGCATATGCATAGTACTATAATTGTTAAGGTGGGCGAGCCAAGTCATTGAGCATATAGACACTAATCGTTTACATAGCATATGAGATTAACAAGCATCAAATCGTTCATAGAATAGCTCCCAATAGACTAGCGGGAGGTGAACATGTTTACATGTGGATAGAATATAATTCAAATAGTTTCAAGTGTTTAGTGTTTTTACATAGAATACATGTTGCACCCAAAAGTGTTTAAAAAGTAAAATGGGTTCGAGTATACTCACATAATTGCTAAGTCTTCCGATTATTCAAGTGTCGACAAGTGTGAGGTTAGGATGATGGAACACCGACGTCACCCTATAAGGGCAAACGATGGTGCATGAGTGAACGGAATTCCAAGAGAACGAACGAGAGTGGTTATTCTAGATATTTAAAATATCACAATGATCTCGTTAAATAAAGTTCCAATATTTAAGGTTTACGCGTAACTTAATTAGATATTATAATATATTTTATTATTAACCCTTTTAGGGTAATAGGAGGAATTGTAGTAAATTATTGATTATTTACGTTGGTATTAAACTTAAATGAAAAAAAAAAAAGTGTTAAAAGAGTTTTAAAAGAAATAATAAAAATAAAAGGAATTTCAACTTTCAAAGCAGAAAGTGGTTTATTAGTTGAAAACAATATAATTTATTCTAACTTTTAAGTATATAACAAACAAACAAAAAGGAATAAAGCATTAAAACATGATTGTTTGGTGATAGATCAGCATGTTATTATATTTAACTATATCAACCGGATGTCGTCTTCTTCAATAAAAGTCTACGTAACTGTTTGTTAAGAACTCATCATTTTAGTTGGTTGAATATTGCATGATGTTGAGCAAAGCTACAACCAACAGAAGATTAAATGAAAAAAAAAATGAAGTTGAGGAAAGATATACCGTAACAGTGAGGTAAGGGACGTGAACCCGAAACAAGAATAGGTCTGAACCGGAAACTGAAACTCGACTTGAACCAACTTTAAACCTTGTCCTCGTTTTCTTGTGACTAAACACCCGAACAGATCTGGACCCGTAACCGAACCGTCTGACCCGGTGTTGACCATAAATGACATGACAGAAACCCAAACCAAAACTGAACCCAAACTCGAACCAAAAGGAACCGAACCAATCCAAACCGGAACCCGATTGAACCATCTGACCCGAATCTAGAACTCGAACCAACCGAACTTCGAAACCAAAACTGAATCAAAGCAACCCAAACCATATTTGAGGCATCTCTGATGTAACCGTGAAACTCGTCGGAACGATACACCACCGCCGTCACCGAGCGCCGCCACCGATGATGGTGGCCGGCCATTCGTTCATCAAAGTGAGAGTGGAGAGGGGGAGAAGGAGAGTGGTTCTATGTAGAAGAATTAGGGAAATGAGGGAGATGAAGGGAGGTTTGATTTTTGGGTCTTGTGTGTGCAGTATGTAGATCGAGAGAGAAGAGGGAAGTGAGGATTTTTATGTGTGGGTTTAGAAGAAATTAAGTTGCAGGCAACAATGAGGAGGAAAACATAAGTGACGGCTCTTATAAAAGAGTATTAGGGTTTGCTGCACCTTATTTTTAGGTAGGACCATACTAACCCCTAAACTTTGAAATGTTTAATCAATTACTTTAATTAACTAAGTGATGTTATAAGACTTTTTTTAAAATAAACTAATTTTATGAATTAACTCGACTAGGTTAGTTTGTATGAACTAACTTTAAAGCTCAACGAGGATAACTCGATTAAAGTAAATACTTTTAAATTGCCAAATTAATTAATTTAATTAATTAAACTATAAATAAACAACCATGTTTGTAACGAATTAAATTAAAGAAAAAAAAGATTTTTCGATGATTATAACGAAACGACGAATACCATGATGCAAAGTTTCCAAAAATAGGAATGTAAACAATGGTTTCTAAATATGGAAAGTTATGAAAACGCGGAGCGTTACAGTCTCAACCATCGAGTGGCAGCCACTACCCGCCACACCAAGAAAACCAGCAAATGGGGGGACCTTCAAACCCCAACCCGGAAGTGAACTCTGCACATGTTGTACCACCACCATTGGGCTTTGGCAACCCAATTCCTACCTACACGGGCCCAACAACGTATAATCCCTTCGAGCAGCCGGCTCACTCCAGTTTCAACTATGCGGAGATCGACCCATACCTGGCGGCGTGGAACTACAATACTCTTAACCCCGAAGGGCCTTACGGAGCTCCTTGGGGAGTTGGATACCCAGCTTATGGGTACCAACAGCAGCCCTCTCTTCGACCTCCACATCAGCCGCAGCCGCAGGTACCACGGTTTTCCCCGCCTGAGCGGGAGGAAATTCTCCAAAGACTGGACCAGGTTGAACATGAAATTCACAGGGATCGCAGGGAACGACAAGGTTTCTTCAAGGGATTGGCAGGTTTAATAAAAGGAAAGAGCAAGAAGGACCATTGAATCCTTCAAATTGTTGGTTGTATTTCCTTGTTTTCAGTTGAGCCCCTACGTGGGCCTGTTTTTCTGTTTTAACCTCTGCGTGGGTATGATTTGTTTGTTAAGCCCCTGCGTGGGCAAGTCTTTTATTTTGACCCCTGCGTGGGTATGTTTGTTCGGTTAAGCCCCTGCGTGGGCATGTTATTTCCTTTGAAAGTCCCGTTCAGGGCAGACTAGTATTTTAATTCATGTGGTGAAATGGTTAGATTTAAATTTCTATTTTTAGTTATATGCATGAACAAAAATATAAAATAAATAATAACAATATTTTTACAAGATCTATCATTATATTAAAAATGGTAAAACCTAAAAGGACAAGACCTAGCCTTTGTGTCATTGTAAGACAGGGCCAAGATGGTAGTTCCCCAATTAGATTCAGATCCTTATTAACATCTCAACTTAGGATTGTTCTGCGTTAAATGTTAAATAAGAATCTTAAAAGGTAAAACCTAGCTTGTATGTTATTATAAGACTTGGCCAATATGGTAAAACCTGTTTAAAAAGATTCAAATCTCTGTTAACATCTGCAAACATGTTAACATTCTTGGCTAATGTGATCCGCAAAATCACGCATGCCACCCTTACATTAAATTATCCCAATTATTTATTATAAATTAAACATCCGATTGTGATGCAATGCCTACGGGCTATAATTATTGTCATATAAGACAAAAGACAGTCGTAGCCTATAAACTCCCTGTCAAGAAAGGTAATGAACCTTGATTCAAACCTTAACAACTAGATCCTATAAGATCTTGATCTAAAATTTAGAAATGTCCATGTGACTAGGCCTATTGTGCCATTATTATTCTAGAACTAGGGGTTACTAATGAAAAGTCCCAAATGAAATTACTTAACAAATTAACCAATATGGTTCTTTAATTACCATGGCTAATAAATTGTCAAGATGACAAACCTATTATAATTCCCTAAATGAATCATTGTCATCATTTTATGTAGCAATCCAACTACATGGCCGAGTCTGAGGAGGTCAACAGTCGACCAAAGGAGAATCATGACGCCACCAGAATCAATATAACTGGTGCAGAACTCCAAGCATTAGTTGACAATGCCGTTACTAAAGCCATAGATAGGCAGTATAGTGAATCGAGTAGTACTCGAAGCAGGACCCAATCAGCACCCCATTCTAAACCAAAAACACATTCTGAGGCTCATAGTAAGCCACCCTCTAAGCTAGATAAGCCAAAGAAGGATGATGACAATCATCACTCCTCGAACCAGCAAAGTGTCCCGTCAAGGAAGATCGAGTTTAAACAGGAACCGCGTGGAAAGTCATGTACATATAAATACTTCGTCTCATGTAAACCCAGAGACTTTACTGGGGAGAAAGGAGCGGTTGACTGCATGACATGGTTGGATGAAATGGATACTGTGGTTGATATCAGCGGGTGCGCTGATAAGGATGTAGTAAAATTTGTGTCTCAATCGTTCAAAGGTGAGGCCTTAGCCTGGTGGAGATCGTTGATTCAAGCTACTGGGAAGATTCCACTGTACAATATGACATGGGAACAATTTGTTACCCTCATCAAGGAGAACTACTGTCCTCAACATGAGGTTGAAAAGATTGAGTCAGATTTTTTGTCATTGGTAATGAAAAATCTGGATTGCCAAGCTTACCTTACGAGCTTTAATACAATGTCAAGGCTGGTTCCTTATCTTGTGACCCCGTAACCCAAAAGAATAGCTCGTTTCATTGGGGGTTTAGCCCCAGAAATTAAGGCAAGTGTAAAAGCCTCTCGGCCAGCTACATTCAGGTCTGCAGCTGATATATCCCTGTCCCTCACACTGGACGCGGTCAGGCAGAGATCGCTGAGGAACACGGATGCCGAGAAAAGGAAGCGTGAAGATGACAATTCACGACGGTCAGACAAGAAGCACATGGGAAACAATGACCACAAGAAGGGGTCTGGATCTAAGAAGGATGGGCATCAATCTGGAGATAAGCCCAAGTGTAAGGTTTGTAAGAAGCACCATTTTGGGAGGTGCAGACTCGAGTCGAAATCTCAATCACAGCCAAGGGCATGTGGGATTTGCAAGTCTTCTGAGCACAAGACCTTAGACTGTAAGAAAATCAAGGATGCTACGTTCTATAGCTGCAATGAAAAAGCACACATCAAGTCCAATTGCCCAAAGATCACCAAGAAAATTGAGGATGGGAAAAAGACCAATGCTAGGGTCTTCAGGATGGATGCAAAGGAAGATGTTCAGGACGACAATGTGATCACAGGTACCTTCCTCATAAATGATGTTTATGCGAGAGTGCTATTTGATTCAGGAGCTGATAAATCATTTATAGATAATAAGTTTTGTAAGTTACTGAATTTACCTGTTAAAGCCTTAAGTGTGAAGTATGAGGTGGAATTAGCTGATGGAACCATAGAAACCGCCTCAACTGTGTTAGATGGATGTGTTATATCCATTAGGAACCACTCTTTTCCTTTGTCCTTACTTCCCTTTAAGCTAGCCGGTTTTGTTATAGTATGTATGGATTGGTTATCGCATAACCAAGCCCAGATTGTGTGCAACAAGAAGCAATTGGTGATCAAGAATCCGTCTGGTGAGCCACTTACCATTCAGGGGGATACCCAGTATGGATTGCCTGAGCAAGTGTCTATGCTCAAGGAATCTAGATGCCTGAAGAAGGGTTGTGTCATTTATATGGCACAGTGTAACACCTCGAAAATTTACGTCCAATAATGTATTGACACGTGTCATAGGCTTTGAATATGAGAAAACATACTTTAGAGGGACTAAAGTTGACAAACAGTGAAACTATGTGAATATAAGGGTCCAAAGTGTCAACAATTGATAAATAGGCTCTAAAATACCCTACATGATGTTTATAATCTTAAACGGACAAATCATGGATCATACGAAGCGGAAAATGAAAGAGAGTGAGGAATTACAAACTACAGGGGCTAAATGTGTCAACATGTTGAAAGTATACCTCTGAGTGACCTTTTGGCAAACCCGAAGCTTTGTAATGATAAAATATACATACTAGAATATGTGATAAAAATTTCATCAATTTTCGTCATCGTATGAGAAAGTTATGATCAAAACCGTGCACGAAGGGTTAAATGCGTTAACGTTGAATTTCGTGACTTTTCGGGTAAGCACAAAGTTAACCAAGGACTTTACCATATTTGTAAATGTCCCAAGGTCCTTAAAAATCAGGTTTTAAGGTCTAATGAGCAAGATAAATAGCCAAAACCACGTATCTAAGGACCAAGGACTGAAATGCAAAGCAAAGGAAACTTGTAACCTGATCTGCACATGGTCGCGCTACGCGAGGGGGGTCTCGCGCTACGCGAGCGACCTGCCAGCGACATATCAGTGCACAGATGCCAGTAACAGGTCTGTTGCGAGTTGTTTCCAGCTGTTGTCGATTCAAGGGGCTCACCAATGAACTTACATGCATTTAGGGACACTTGTATTCTTCTTACAACATCAGTAGACCTCTGTGGCAGCCTCTAATCAGATCAAAATTGAGATAAAAGGATCTTGAAGCTTACTACATTGAACACTTGCATTCACAAATTTCACAAGGCAACTTCTGGAGCTCTCTGGACGACAAGACAACTTCCTAGTGATCTCTAAGCTTTATTAGGACTCTTGTAAGTGTTCATAACCCTTTCAAATTCGTTCTAGCTTAGTATATTAACCGAAAGTCAATCCATCGTAATTTAAGTTTGACTTCGTGATTAAACGAAATTGGCTCAGTCTTTTCTCAAATTGAAAGTACCTACAAGTTAGTATTTATGTGGGTAACAAACCCTCAAAAGGGTATTTTCAGATTCCCACTCTAAGTATGTTAATTGTCGAAGTCAAAGCTTGTTTCAAAAAGTCAACAGAATGTGTTTTTGCAAATTTAAGCATGATTAGCAATGTAGGGTACATGCAACCTGTTTGATCATTAAAATAACTTGATAATTAATGTAAGAACATGTCTCAACATGTTCATCTCGACAATTTTCAGTTTAAACCCGAATCGGAACCGAAAGTCGCATAAATTGACTTCTTCTTTGACTTTCAGTTCTGATCCGTTCATGCATGTTTGAGATCTGCCTTAGAGCTTATTTTGGACCAATTTTCATATAAGTTTAACTCTCTGAAATTTTACAACTTGGTTCAACACTTATCTGATTCATATGCATGTTTCCGATTTATGCTTAAAAGTTGACTATTATGCCCTTTTGACTATAAAACGTGATTTTTGAAAAAGTGAAAGAGTAGAAACATTTGTTACTGATTTATAAACTTGCACCAAAAATTTGATATCAGTTTGAGGTCTAGATTAAGAGTTATGCTCAATATCGTAATTTGAAAGCTTTATGTTACTTAAACGGCGTAATTAGCATATAACCCATTTAAACCCACTTTTTGATATCAAACTTTTTACCCACTGATGTTATATAATATTTTGGGATTTTTGAAGATTTTTATTTAATTTTTGGCTGAGCATAACATAGGTCTCTAGGTTTGATTCGGTTATGAGGATTTTGCCCTTTTTAGCCATAAAATGAGTTTTATAAATCCTTTTGACACCAAACATTTTTCTACTGATTTTATTTGTTAAATAAAATATTTTGAGCCTTCTGGAATTATAAAAAATATCAGCTTTCTTTTAAAAACCCGGAAATGGCTCCAAATCGCCTTTTTTAAGCGTTTTATCGCATAGTATGCACTATAACCATATTAGACATATAAGATTGATACCTACTGATGATTTTAGCATATTTTTATATAATAACAGTAAGTACAAGTTTATAAACTCAGGTTTCCAATTTTGACATTTTTAGCCCTTGTGAAATTACCAAAATACCCCTAAGGTGCATAGTTTGGTTTTAAATGATAAGTTTCACATATGGGTCATACCCTACTGTTATAACAT
>JARYGA010007215.1:0-34331 GCA_030545235.1 Helianthus tuberosus | reverse complement strand
TGAATTCCATCCCCATTAACCACATGTCCGAGAAACTGGACTTCGCGTAGCCAAAACTCGCACTTAGAGAACTTGGCGTACAGTTGTTCTTTCTTTAGCAGCTCCAATATGGTTCTAAGATGTTGTTCGTGTTCAGCCTTCGTCTTTGAGTAAATCAGGATGTCGTCGATGAATACAATCACGAACTTGTCTAAGTATGGCTTGCAAACTCTATTCATTAGATCCATGAAGACTGCAGGTGCGTTCGTCAAACCAAATGGCATAACGAGGAACTCGTAGTGTCCATAACGAGTTCGGAAGGCTGTTTTCGGGATACTTTCCTCCTGTATCCTTAGTTGATGGTATCCAGATCGAAGATCGATCTTAGAGTAACAGCTTGAACCTTGAAGTTGGTCAAACAGATCATCAATTCTTGGCAGAGGATACCTGTTCTTGATCGTCAGCTTGTTCAATTCTCTGTAGTCAATACACATGCGGAAACTTCCGTCCTTCTTCTTGACAAACAGGACCGGAGCTCCCCAAGGCGAGAAGCTTGGTCGGATAAAACCCTTGTCTAACAGCTCCTGAAGCTGTGTTGACAATTCCTGCATCTCAGACGGAGCAAGTCTGTATGGTGCCTTAGCCACAGGCGCTGCGCCTGGAACTAAGTCGATGTGAAACTCCACTTGCCTCTGAGGTGGCAGTCCGGGTAAGTCTTCCGGGAAGACTTCTGGATATTCCCTTACGACAGGGATGTCTTCGATTCTTGGTTCGGCAGCCTTCTTATCCACGATGTGTGCCAGGAAAGCAACACATCCATTCTGTAAACACTTCCTTGCCTTCAAGCAGCTGATAAATCTTAGCGGCGTGTCACGCTTCTCTCCGTGAACCACAATTGTCTCACCATCATCAGTTGGGATACGAACAACTTTCTCGTGACATACTATTTCAGCCTTGTTTCCGGATAACCAATCCATTCCTACCACCACGTCGAAACTTCCTAATTCGACTGGTAGTAGATCCAAAGTAAACTCGCGTTCTCCCAGTTCTATCGCACAGCCTCTGATTACTTCGTCGGCTTCAACTAACTTTCCATTAGCTAATTCGATCGAGTAGGGAATGTCTAACTTATTAGCAGCTAACCCAAGCATATTCTTAAATTCTAACGATACGAAGCTATAGTCGGCACCAGTATCAAATAAAACAGATGCATAGCGCTGATTGATAGGGAACGTACCCGTAACAACATTTGGATCCTGGCGTGCATCCCTAGCTTCGAGTTGGAACACTCTACCACGGGCCTGATTCAACGTTGGGCAATTCTTCTTAAAATGCCCGATTTCCCCGCAGTTATAGCATCCCAGTCTCTGCCCATTACCACCAGCTTGATCATTTCCCGGATTACGATTTACTGCACCCGCTTGGTTAGCATTGTTGCCTTGATTTCTGTTATCTCCAAAATTTCCTTGTGGGCGGTTTCCGTTTCCACCACGGTTATCATTCCTATTTCCATATCCTCCCTGGCCTCCCCGGCCAGTACCAACCCAACAGGTGTCCTTCAAATGACCACGTTTCCCACATACTTCGCATACTTTTAGCCTACATTGACCCGAATGGTGACGCTGGCAGGCACTACACTTAGGCAGAGTGCCCATATATCCTCTTCCTCTCCTTCCCCTGCCAGCTGCTCCCTGAGCTGGCGTGCTTGGTGCTCCTCTCTTACCATCACCACTAACACTTTGTTTGAAGTTCGAAAACTTTCTTTTGTTACTTCCAGACGGCTCAACATGAGTCTCTTTCTCCTTTGCCTTAACATCACCAAACTTGTTCAGACGAATGGCCTCTTCGGTGAGAGCCACGCTCAAATCGATGGCTTCGGTGATAGTTGCTGGTTTGGAGGAGGTTACCATGCTTATTATTTGGGGAGCCAAACCCCAAATGAAGCGCTCGATTCGCTTGTATTCAGGCGTAACCATGTAAGGAACCACTTGAGATAAGTCGTGAAACCTCTGGACGTATTCCGCAATCTTTGGTCCATCCATCTTTAAGTGCCAAAATTCAGTCTCCAACCTTTGAATTTCTGCGCGTGAACAGTACTTTTTGCGCATCAGTTCTTTCAATTCGGCCCAAGTCAGGGCGTAGGCGGGAGCTTCGCCTAGAGTTTGTACTTGTAGGTTCCACCAGGATAGGGCTCCATCTAGAAACAGCCCTGAAATGTATGTGACTTGCTGATCCTCTGCACACTTGCTCATGCGTAGGACAGAATCGGTTTTCTCAGCCCAGCGGGTAAAGGCAACTGCACCTCCTGTGCCATTGAAGTTAACTGGTTTGCAGTCTAAGAACTGCTTGTAGGTGCATCCTGCACGTATGTTAAAACATGTGTTTGGCATTAGCATCATTGCTAAAATCTCCAATTAGTTCATGGTAGGTTCGAATGGCGTGGTATTACCGTGAGGTGGATTGTTATTGCCTTGGTTAACACTTCCGCTCCCTCCTGGCTGAGATGCTGCGTACTGTGCTATGGCAGCTGCAATGACTTGCTGTAGCTCTGCCTCGTTAGTAGGCATTGGCATGGGCGTAGGGCGTTTTGGCGGCATCTTCTAAAAGATGGTTTAAGTTGGTCAGGCCATAGTAAAATTCTCATGTTATAATACGTAAATCAGTTCGTAGTATAGCGTACGTATATAACGGTAGTAATAGTATAATCACACAACATCTCATGTTATCACACATCACAAATATCAATCACACAACACCCATGTCATAAAATATAAACAAGTAGTCAAGTGAATCAAAATATGGTGAGAACACTGCGATTGCCATATAAATGAGACCACATCGTAAGTGTATACATACAATCACCAATCACTAGGGGCTACATCACCCCTGTCAAAAGCTACATCAGTATCAATACAACATCAAGTACATAACAAAAGTCAAGTCATAACGTAGTCTCCCCAAAATGCTGTGCAGACAAAAAGCAATCGCCGCCTTCTCACCTCGCCTACCCTAGTGGCACCGATGAGCTCTAAGCCGATGGTGGTGGAGGAGGAAAATGGGTATAAAACAAACGGCGCAACTGTAACCAGTCCCCCTCCATCGCATGCTGTGTACGAATAATGGAAGCAATCTGCTGCTCCAAAGTAGTAAGACGAGCAGCATAGTCAAGGGGTAAAGGTCGTGATGGCTGTAACGGAGTGGGTACCCGGCCATGGCACTGACATGGCTGCAGATGGGCTCTCTCCAACTCCTGTAGTCGCTGCTCATGCGACTCATGCTGGTATACAAATGACATCAATACATCCTCAATGGTATGTCCCACGTGGAACCTGTGGTATGGATCAGTGGGTGGCATAGGGGAAAACGGTGCCCACAGCAGTGGCTCACGTGTGGGGTCAAAGGGTGCCACACGAAAAGGAGCAGTAGTAGGTGGAACAAACGGCATCTGAGGCATGAAAGGCATGGGCATCGGTACATGCCCTGATGGGTGGGCTGAAGAGCCCTCTCCAGGCCCTGCTGGAGGTATAAACATAGGAACCTGAAACGAAAAATCAGTATGTGGTGCAACAGGAATCTGTGGAGGGAATGGGGGAACGTCCTCGTCTGCCGGTATCCAGCCATGCTGGGCAGACTCGTCCGGTGGATCCATATGAGCCGCGAACGGTGCATGTCCGGGCTCTATGGGAACGGGATCAAATATGGGAGCAACAACAGGGTGAACGGGTGCCAAGTGCTCGAAAGGGGGGTCAACTGGTACAGCAACAATGGGTAAAGGACCAATGGGATCAACAGGAACATCTATGTGGTGATCATCAGCAATGGGCTCAAAAGGTACATCAGCATGCGCAGGGTCATGCTCTGGTAAAGGGTCAAGGGCGGCAGCCTGCTCCGGAGCAATGGCAGGCTCAAAGTCATCAAACGCCATGTCAAAATCAAAATCAGGATCAATCGGATCAAAAGGGTCAACAGGATCTGCTGGATCCTCCATCAACTCGTCCATCGGGACATACTCTAAATCACGGTCAGGATCAAATCCTGGTGGGAACATAGGATCTGAATCCTCCTCGACGTCATGGTCAAAAACAAGTCCAGGTATGGAAGCAACAGAAAAAGCCTGGTCAGAATCGGACCCATGGGAGAAGTGCTGCGCACTATGAGCATGTGTGGGTACAGAAGCCACAGACTCAAAGGAGTCCGCGACTGGAGAATGAGCAGGTGACTCCGCAGCCGGAGCATCTGCGATCAGTAAGGGAGCAACAGCAGGTAGGGCCTCGCCCTGAGCATCCTCCAAAGGCTCCTCCTCAAACATATCGACGTCGTCCTCCTCGTCGTCGATGGGTAAAACATAAGCTGGGTACGCAGCCAGCGGTATGGGAGCAGGGATCAGTGCCAAGGGTAGATCCCCTGCTGGAAGATCAACTGGGAGCTCATCTACACCGTCGGGTAAGGCGAATGGCTGAAAGTCGTCATCATCCGTGCTGGTGAAGTCTGACGTATAAACCTCGTGCTCCGATGACTCAATGTCGTCTGAAACGATAGGCCTCGGGCCAGTGGTGCCTGAACCACCAGTGTCTGCAGAATACATGTGTCTGTAACATATACACAAACATGCACAAGTAGTCAATCATAAATCAAGTAATCACATAAGTCACTAAGTAAGGTATCACATAATTCTCCTAGTCTTACTAGCCAATTTCATCCAGTCTTCCAGACTGCTCTATCCTTCACTTAAACCAAACCTCGATCCTCCAGATCGATCCTCAGCCCTCCAAGCCGAGCCTTTTCTTCCTAGCCTTGCTAGCCCACTATCTTGGTCACCTAGACCAAGCCTCGATCCTCCAGATCGATCCTATAACAAACCAACGTGCTCAACTACCTTGACCATCTCGATCCTCCAGATCGATCCTCAGCCCTCCAAGCTGAACTTATAATTAATAAAATGTGCTCAACATTTGTTTGTAAAAAGTGTGGATCTGGACTTAAGTGGTATGCAGAAAAATGTTTTCGTGAGAGCCCTAGTGATCATAGTCTAGACTCGAGACAGAATCCTAGTTCGCTATGATCAGAGCTCTGATACCAAGCTGTCACACCCTGGCTTTGCGGAAGCGTGGTTAGTTTTGGTGTGACTTCTTAATACCATAGCTTAATCATAACAAGCTATATGAATTTAAAAACCATACAAGTCATCATTAAGCTTAAAAATCAACATGCAATACCATTGTTTTAAACATACGACCATAACCATGTTCAGTAAACATTACAACTTATAACAAACATAAACGAGGGTTAAGGATTGTGTCTTGTCCAGGTAAGAGAACACAACCCCTAATCCTTGATGACTTCATGAAGATTGCAGCGGAAAACGTTCATACCGTGCCAGAATCCGTTTAATTTCCTGAAATACATGTGAGTTGAAAAATCAACAATAATGTTGAGCGAGTTCATGTGCAAGTGAGTAAGTAAAACACTTGTAAGTATAAAAGTTTCCTGGTATGTAGCAGTGTAAGAGGACTTGTGATCACCAATGGTTTGCAAGGCCATTAGCATGTCGTGAAATGCAAGTAGGAAGACACAACCCTAGCTGATTTTTGCGTTGGGCAACCAAGTCACTCCAGGTCCGTTTTGGTTAGCCTCAGCGAGGTCCGTTTGGCCTAGAGCTGGGCTCGCTACACCCAGATAGATCTACCGCCTGAGTCCCTCGGTGTTCTAACTACCCATTCACATGATCTAAACCTCCTTACGTAAATCATACCGTGTATAAAGTACTTGTAAACAAAGTAACATGTATTTCACCCCCGCAGTTAAGAAAACTGAAAACAGTTAGAGAAAAGGGGGACATGAACTCACTGTGAGGCGTCTCTACCAAGTATCCCTGAATCAGAAAGCTGCGCGACGACCTACAAGTGCTAATATCTATTAGACGAACGGCCGTGCCTTAGCTTTAGAGTTTTAATGTTCTTGGGGAAATAGTTAGACAACTATTTCGTGTTTATATTTCTTGGTTAACGTATAAGTAGATTCCTTCCCAAGGATGGGGTATTCGTACAAGTATTATGTATGTGGTGACTTAACGTATAAAAAAAAATACATTTACAAGTCTCCTATCCAACACTTTAAAGTTTTATGTCAAAACTCAAGGCGAGGTTTAATTATGAGATATAAAGTTTCACATACACGATAGAAAAATAATTTTTCTAAGTCTAGGTATTTTTAGAAAAATTCGCCAGAACTTCCCCTAATAACGGGAGTATCCGTGCTAATACGCACATCATTTTCTTTTCGAAATCAAACCAAGATCATCAACAATCAACCCTTACGTTTTAACACGCAAAATACTACTCTTGTCGTTTCAGTTTCAATTTGTGAAAACTGGACTGTTTTCGGGCGTGTAAATAAATTACTTAACTTATTCCAAAAATTCCCAAATTTTTGTGGAACGTCATAACCGACCCACAAATTATTGTGTAAAAGTTTCGGGGTCCAAATCATTACCAAAAATTTATAGAAAATCGTTTACCGAACTGTGATCAGATTTGTTACATTCTGATCACAGTTTACAGAATAATTCGCCAAAAATTCCTCGTAAGTCCGTTTGTCGAAAATCCAGTTCGAGGGTCACAAATACATCTGTGTTCATCTTTGATAAAAGTTTCAGGGGCTGGTTCGGTTCAGGTTTTAAGTGGTGATCGAAAACACACAGCCCAATTTTCTGCAGTAACAAACAGCCCTAGCTGCAGTCACGTAAACAGATTTTTAAAATAGTAACCGACATCAGAAAAATACGATTCCAGCGCCATTTTCTTCGTTTTTCGAAATGACACGATTTAGGCTTTTGAAATTCCGTTTTTCGAGTTTTTAAGGTCCGTTTACAGCCTGTTAAAGGCGGCTGAAACAGTGACTCAGCATGCTGTTTTGTGATATAGATGTTATTAAATCGCGTTATAAGTGTCCGATTAGCGGGTTAAACAAGAAAACGACTTTTAAATATCAAGTATGTGTTATCCAACCCTTAAACCGACAAGATTCCACTTCATAAATCATACACAAGTAAACTTTTATGTAGATTTTATGTTCATAACTCATGTTTTCACATTTTTCTAATATTCTTGTAATCTAGCGATTTAAACAACAATACTACATGTTAAATGCCATAATTTTCGAACAAGATGAGATCAAGTATGAAGAAGCTTACTACTAGCCTCTAGCTAGGGAAGAAATCTTGTGTCAAAATGATGAGAAAAAGATGTAGAAACAAGCAAGAACAATGCTCCCTTGCAATCCCTTCAAGTTGCACCTTCCATGGATGGTTTCTAGGCTTTGAATGGACAATAAAATGAAGAAGATGATGTTGTTGGAGTGTGGTGGTGGATTCGGTTGTAGTAGAACCGAATAGAGAGAGAGAGCTAAGTGAAAATGGGTTGCAAAATCTTGTGAAGTGATGTACATTTATAAGGAACATTACTTATATTTACTTTCTCATATTTTGTATAGATAAGCAAGCAAAACAATAAATACTAGATCATTGAATCCAAGCAAGAAGATTTGGAAGTATGATGTTATGACATGTGGGGTCCCACTTGGGGAAATGAATTCGTTGGGGGGGGGGGGGGTATTATGTAAATATTGTGACTAGAATGTATAAGTGTAAGTAATGTAATATAGCTAGTTGATTTATTATAGGCGGGTGTTATGGCATACGGGGATCATGACTAGCCATAAATAATAAAATAAAGTATTTAACAAAAATTTAGTGCCCCGGGTAATGTCCGGTTATACGGTTAAGTACCGTTCCGTTAAAATGTTTAATTATACCGCAAAAGGCCCTTTATGTATATTTTTGTAACATAAATTATTCCTGGTACTTAGGAAAATATACGGGACCGTTATGCAATGTTTTTGCACTGTATTAGCAATTTAAAATGCTGAGTTCTATAATAAAGCGCAGAATTTTGTATTTAAAGTACGTTTTAGGCACCTCCAATCAGTGTATCTTATTCCTAGAGACGCGGTACCACAACCCTTATATCCCTACACTCACTACCAGTGTAGCAAAAATATATGAGGCTCTTAACAGGCCTTAGAGGCAGTGTCTGCCTGATGCTGGTTATTTCAGCATGTTCACTGTGTATCCGTTTAGTGCTACTGTGCTTTTTTTTTTTTTTTTTTTTGTGCATCAAGTTTGCCACTAGGGTTCAGCATGTAAATAATGTAGTGACAGCAAATAAAGTATGATGCAAGTAAGTGCATGTATCAGTATGCAGGTAGCAGTTTATCAGCTAGTTTCAAGCAAGCACAGTAATTAAGCAGAAATTAATCATTAATTAAGTTGTACGGATACCTGGTTTAGTGCGGGTTGTCACACAACCCACCAAGCCGCATCAGCAAAGTCGCGATCCGCCACTGGAGTTCACCAAAATAAGCCCCACCACATAAGACAATGTCTTCTATTGCCTCACGAAGACCTTTATCAAAACATGAAACAACATCATCCACAAAGGGGGGCTGACAAGTTCGCAACCAAATAGCAACTTTGCAACCCCCATACAAGATCTAAGCAAGAGTAGTTCGCTTTGAGGATCCCGCAACAAGGGAAGGTGTCCCATAATGTCAACAGCTCGCGTTGCCCTCTTAGCTGCTAGACCACTAATAAAACTGGCATCACGGCTGACTGCCCCTCCTAGTAGTTTAACACCTCTCTCCGGCCTCCCAATCTCACTGGGGAAAAGCCCTGGCCGGACCTTCACCCCGTTGCATGTCGGCCAAAATATCTCAGTTTTTCTAATATTAAGCTGTAGCCCCAAGGCTGGACCCTCTGAACCGATGATTTCAAGAGCTTTAGCAACCTGAACAGCGTCCCCGATAACCGTCCCATCATCCAAGTACCAAGCATGGAAGTGGAGTTTGCAGTTTTCCTGCACCTGAAGCACTAAGGGGTGTAAAGCTAGAGCAAAAAGCAAAGGTCCCAAGGGATCCCCTTGCTGGACCCCCGTTAATGTCCCGATGCGGTCATTTCCCACGTATAGCCTAGCAGGCTGGGCATATAGAAATTGAACCCACGGGAATATGGAGGGGCAATGGCGATGGACCTCGTGAAGCAAAACCGAACGGTCAACTAAGTTGAAAGCATTGGAAAAATCAACCGTAAGCATGGCCAGCGAGCCATCTGAATGAAAAGAATTAAGAAACCTGTTAGCGCTGTGCAGCACCGCCTCCGCCCCATTAGGGACCCCCACCATTATGATCACAAGTCTCGAATTACAATGGTTGAATACGAAAAACACGGAAACGAATAATAAAATAATTGCCGAACAAACATTACATTATATCCGTTAGTGAAAGGAAAACTCTAATTGCACTTCCCAAAAAGTTACAATAGAAAACCGTAATACCATGTTACCGCGAGATCAACCACATAATTATATTAACCTAAATAAACAAAAATGTGTGCTGAGAAGTTGGTTCAGTAACTTGCAACTTCGATTTCCGCTCGAGCCATTTTCAACGGACATCTGGATGAAGGGATGAATCATGGCTTTAATCTCATGTTCCAACCTGATGGACGGCGAGAGTTTACAGATTCCATCAAGTTCTCACGCATAAGAAGGGTACGATCTCATGACGACTGAGGAGTCGACCTTAAATATAACCCTAGCACGATGGGTTTAAGATTCTTTGCCGTTCAAAAAAAAAAAAAAATTTGTGACCAAAACTAAAGAAAACCGTGACCGAATCAAGTATCTAGAATAGAACAACTTCCTTACTTCTTTCCAAAAGACATTTCAAAGGTGGAGAACTATTAAAACCATACAGCAGCCTTTTAACAACATTCATCAAAATCCGATCGATCCCAAACAAATCTCAAGTAAACCCGATCGATCATCGCTGCAATTGCAATTACAAAGTAAGTGTTTATCTTCAAACAACCTAATTTTCGCCATTTGTTTCCGATCTGTCTATCAAATTTCAATAATACTCCTTTGTTAGGGTTTAGTTACAAGTACTTGTATGTTGTTGCAAATGATACCTTAGATTTTACGAATTGAACTTGATTTGTGTAGACGAAGACCTAATTAGTAATCAAAGTTTGAAATAGATTGAATTACTGAATCTGATACGAATAGTATTCAGTAGTAAGTTTAGGAGATTGTTCTGTTCTAGATCGAGGATAAGTTTTTGCATAGTTTGTGGATTTGTGATCTATGAAGCTAAGCAGTCAATAGCGGTGCTATAGCGGTTAGCAGACCTATGGGTGTGTAGCGGTCCAAATAGCGGTGGCCTATAGCGGTTCCGCTATTAGCGGCGCTAAATACTGCTAAATACTGCTATTTGGCCGCTATTTGGAAACGTATATAGCGGTTATAGCAATAACGCGGTAGAATGAGACAACACAGTAACGCAGGTAGGTGTTTGATTGTGTTAATTCTTAAATTATGTTAGATTTGCAACAGGTTTTTGATAATGGAATGATATTACTATGAATTTTGATATTACTATTAATATTTTTCAAAGATATATTTATATATATAAAAATACATAAACTATGCATGGTATAAAAATTACCGCTATAACCTATATATCATATAGCGGACCTTGACCGCTATTCGATTTTGGACCGCTATAACTGTATAGCTATGAAGTATGAATGGTATGTGTTTGTTCTGACTTGTTTAATGAACTATGAGAGTATTTACAAGTGGTGTGAAGAATGATGTATGAAGAATGTCAAAATTTGCATCACAAGCTGCGTTTGGGAATTAGAAAAGTCAGTCTGACATTTAAATAGATTGATTTCTGCTTGCCTGGCCATACCTTGTTATTTTAGTAGTCTTGGAGTCTTAGTTATTGATGACTATGTTGTCAAAAGCCCTTTGTGTGCGCGCCTTAGGTCGGGATTCTGGCCAGATTTCGATCCTATCTGGCGAGATTCTGGTAGAAATATTCAAATTTCGGGCAAATTGGTTTGGAACATCCGAAAATGGCCTGGAATCAGCCTAAACTAGCCCTAAAACATGTTCAAAACCGCAAAAAGTGGTATGTTTATGCTATGCATCTTGCTTATCAAGTTATCTTGGGCCCTCGCTAATTACGTGACTTGCCCTAGGCCCAAGGCTCACCCTTAGCGTCTTGAGTGCGTCTTGCGCTTTTGACAACTATGATTGATAAACATCATACTTATTGATGTAGAACAAGAAATCAAAATAGAGGGAACAAGAATTGTTTTATATAATAACACAAAGATAATTTTAATGTATACTTGGTAGTATCGTATGATTTTCAGGTTTTTGCAGGTGGGTCATGTAGTGCATAGATCTCTACTTAGTGTCCTTTAACAGGACATTCAGAAGGACTAATAGGAGGATATATCATCGCTTATACTTATATAGCAGTGACCAGTGAAGACTAATGGTTCACTGTCAATGATATGAATGTTGATTATCTTTTTTCAAAAAGCCCAAAACAAGGGTTTAAAGTTTACTTTATATAGAGGCAGTTAACCAATCAATGAATTGACTGACACAGCACAACCTATGTTGGGGACATGGTCATAACATAGTAATCAATGAGTTGACATAGCCTATAAATGTTCATTTGCTAGAAGCAAAATCGGGTGTACCATGCTTATAGGTGACGTTTGTATTACTAGGAGGTTGGATTTTTTATTTAGCTGCTCAATTTCTATACACGACCCTTCTCAAAATCTTTGAAGATTCATAATGGGTGTACGCAAAACGTTATTTGGTGACATAAGTAGTTCAATTACATATAATTTTATCTCTCATTTTGTATTTAAGTATGCATATAAAAGTCTGATGCTTAGTATCATTATCTCTCTTTGAGTTTGAAAAAGCTATCTTATTTCAGCATAAACTCAAATGGTAGAAGATTCAATGATTTACTGTTTCTTATATCTTCACGTATAGGCATCATTTTGTTATTTATGGTTTGAGGTGTATTTGGCTTTTGGACTTCTAACATTTAACTAATGGCATACACTACACTACAAATGAAATATTCTCTTTACTTGTAATATTTTCTTATGTTTATTTCTTTGCAAACTCTTAGAGTTGGAGAAACACCCGAGGAAAGAAAACACTTGTGCAGAATGTCTGATCAAATAGCAAAAGGCCTAGAGTTTGAGAAGAAAGCCGAGAAGAAGCTGAGTGGGTGGGGCCTGTTTGGATCCAAATATGAAGATGCTGGCGATTTATTTGAAAAAGCTGCTAATTGCTACAAACTTGCCAAATCTTGTAAGTATCAATGCTTAAATCATATGCCAATTCTTTTTTTTTTTTTTTTTTTTTTTTTTTTTTTTGTGAACATTGTCTGTTTCTTTCTGCTAACGTGATAAAATATCTCAGGGGACCAAGCTGGAGCTGTATATGTCAAGTTGGCCCAATGTCATTTGAAGGTAAGTATTTGATGTTGCTTTGCATGGTTTGTTTTCCCACCTGTTTATTGTCTTTGTTGATTTAACTGTTGTAATTTTTCATATTTACAGATGGATAGTAAACATGAGTCTGCTAATGCTTATGCTGATGCGGGTCATGCATACAAGAAAACAAACACCAAAGGTTAGCATTTTATTCAACTTTTGTTTCACCGTCACACACACACAAGAGACGTTTAATATAGAATCAAATTTAAGTATAGAAGTGCGGTCTGCAAGTACTTGTATCTTTTGCTTTAACATAGTAGAACTTAATACATATAATTATATAACATATGGATCATTATATGTAGAACATACGGATCATTATATGTAGAACTTAATACATATAAACGACACATGGTTAAACGTGTTAAATAACAATTGTGATCCTTATATGAAAAACGGTCTTTTAATACTCATTTTTTCTTTAACTAGAGGAAACACTCACTCAAATGATATAATCATGAAATTCATTTATCTTAGTACACAAGTTTTTCAAATCACTGTTCATGTATTCATAAGGTTATATTTTTATGGAGTTAATACCTTATAGAAATGAATTGACTCATTTAGTGTGAAAAAATAACATTGATCGCATAGTTTTCAATAGCGATTGTAGCGATCGCTATAGTGCGCTACGTAGCGTATAGGTCTAGTGTCGCTATTAGGGTTGTAGCAATGAATAGCGAGAATAGCAACACTTTTTTTTTATAATAAATAGCAATTAAATACAACTATAAAAATAAAATATCTGGAGTTTAGGTTTTTGTTAAATATACTTGTAAATAGCATATATACCAGGATGTTTTGATATAATATACAAATAAAATTTTAAAATAATTTTCTAGTGTATTGCTATTTATAAAATAGCCGGCCGCTATCCCTATTCGCTATGTAGCATATAGGTACCTTATCGCTATTTGTCACTATTCGCCATTAACAACCATGATTGATTGGTTGAACTCTTAAAACGAATTTAAGGAGGAGAAAACACATATCAAATTTTTTAACACCAAAAAATAGAAGGTATAAATTACTTGAAACACTTTATTTCTGACAAAATTAAGGAGCGTTTGATGTATGATCTATCCACTGTTACTGAGCTTTCAAAGTTCAGATATAAAAGTGTAGCACAAATTGCAATAATTTGCAACATACTCTTGCTTCATATCTAATTTGGTCACTAAATTTCAAAAGTTACTAAAGGAATTGATTATTTCAGTAAATTTTAACAAAAAATTATAACATGCTTAGGAAGTTGAATGACATTTGTAACATTTTACAAAAGTTAGATGCTCTTAGATTTATTTCTCAATATTAAATGTGAAAACCTTTTTTTTATCAGTATTGTTTAATGTGTGCAGAGTGCATAGCTTGCCTAGAGCAAGCATTAAATATGTTCATGGAAATCGGGAGGCTTAGCATGTCTGCAAGATATTGCAAGGTACACCATCCATCAATGAATTATAAAAAAATTATTAAAAAGATTAATACAATATTATTATAATTATATCTTTGCAGGAAATTGCTGAGATATATGAACAAGAACAGAACCTGGAACAGGCCATAGCTTACTATGATAAAGCAGCCGATCTTTTTCAAGGTGAAGAAGTAACAACTTCTGCAAATCAATGCAAGCAGAAAATTGCACAGTTTTCAGCTCAACTGGAACAGTAAGTTTTTTATGACCAAGGGTAAAAGGGTAATTTGACATCACTTTAACATAGAAAACAAACCCCATGAGTCATTTGGATTATAACTGAGAAAAAACGTCAACAACGGGGGCTGAATCCAACGAAAAAAATTTGAAGGACTAAATCCAAGATTTTGAAGAAACCACAGGGACCGTTTTTGTAACTTACTTCATTAAAAAATTTAGTATTATTTGCAGCTTAGTATACAAAATTGCCCCCTTTTTTACATTCTTTTTGTCAGGCATTAATTACATTTTGAATTCATTGGATAGTTTTATAAAATATTTGTATTCAGATATCAAAAGGCTATAGAGATTTATGAAGAAATAGCAAAACAGTCTCTGAATAATAACTTGCTAAAGTATGGAGTTAGAGGACATCTACTTAATGCTGGAATATGTCAACTCTGTAAAGGTGATGTAGTTGCAATCACAAATGCTTTGGAGCGTTATCAGGTAAAATAACGATTTAAAAATTAAAATTCAAAATTTTTATTCTGAGTGAATGTTTTCATTTACTTTTTGCAGGATCTGGATCCGACGTTTTCAGCAACTCGTGAATACAGATTGCTGGCCGTATGTTACA
This sequence comes from Helianthus tuberosus, assembly GCA_030545235.1. Taxonomy (NCBI): domain Eukaryota; kingdom Viridiplantae; phylum Streptophyta; class Magnoliopsida; order Asterales; family Asteraceae; genus Helianthus; species Helianthus tuberosus. The sequence goes on along the minus strand of JARYGA010007215.1, from coordinate 19,643 downwards.
TATTTAAATACCGTGCATAGCGAACCAAAAAATGAAATATCAAATATACCCATTTAAAAATTCAAATTTTCATATTTACCCTTTTCATTAAAATTATGATATGACCATCATACCATTCTTATTCTCTTTTCACTTAACTCTCATAACCTAAATCTTACATAAGCAAAGGGTATTTATGTCATAAATATGACTGATGGGATATGTTTGATATTATGATTTTTTTGCAGGACAAATGTGTTATTATTTTAGTTTTGAGCACGATATACTAAGTTTGCGTACTTTTTTTTTTTTAAATTAATAACAGGATTTAGCTGGTGCACTAGATGAGGAAGATGTTGTGAAGTTTACTGATGCTGTGAAGGAATTCGACAGCATGACTAAGCTGGTAATTCATATATTATTCTTATTCTTTTTTCAAACTTATTGTTCCAAACTTGTTATTTATTATTTTTTTATTATTATCTTAAATCTTTTGCTGCATAGGATGAGTGGAAAACGACGCTTCTGTTGAGAGTGAAGCTGCTGCTGAAGGCCAAGGAGGAGGAAGAAGACGATCTTACTTAAGGTCGGTTTTTCTGACATAAGCCACAACTTTATTGTGCCATTGCTATTATTTTCATGTTTTTATGCGTGGATGTTTCAAAATATGCTGTTTTTTTGTGGAGAAAATATGTAATTTGATGATTTGAAACGAGTACATTTTGCATAGTATGTTGCCAGGTTTAGTTTTTATTTTAATCATATACTTCGATCATCAAAACGTCTATCTTTGTGTGCATTTGTGTGAATCGGCCTGTATTGTACACCACCAATTCAATTACCCTATTATATCCATTATGCGTTGCATGTTGTAGTCTATGATGACTGCCCTTGTGCCCCTGAAAGGAATCGATGTTATGCTTCTCTAAGGGGTGCATTACACCGTGTAATGCTTAAACAAGTTGACTAGTTTGACTCAAGAACTCGAGCGAAAGGTCAGTTGGGTGAGTTGTCTTTAGGAGTTTCTTTCAGCAGGAGCAGGAACCGGGAAAGTAGCCATACCTAATGAATAATATCTCATTTTTGTTTTACCTTAAAAACAAGCCCATAACTCACAATGTAATGTAGTTTTGCATACATCAAAAACCTAATTAAACTACGTAGATAGCGTAAGTAGGGTATCGTATCCACGGGGAATATGTGGTTAGTGTTTAACTAGATAATTATTATATATTAAAGGAAAGCAACTCCCACCCAGAATCCCGATTGCAAGTTTAACACGAAAACATGTTTACTGATTCAAAACACCACATAGACATGGCCTCGGAATTAATGAATTTGATTAATTATTAGGGATAGTTTTTAAGATTCACCATACAACCTAATAATCCATTTATTTATATCAACTACCCACCAATTTACCAACCCGCTAACGATGCAAGTATATCGCCAATACGCTTGATAAACGACAAATAATTCAAATATAAAAAACGTTTACCAAGAATTCAACACAAGTGGTCAAGCTTTACCAGTTTAAAAGAATCCGCAAACAAAGTTTAATGAAAAACAAAGTAATCGTTCATCCGGGCAAAAGCCACAAGCAAAAAGAAAAAAGGTAATGTCCTCCAAGTTTCAGATTCTAGGTTTACACAAAACTCAATTTAATCATTAATTGGACACCACATAGACATGGTGCTGAAAAGTCGGTTAATTTAAGTGGTAATTAAAAATAGGTCTTTGTCATCAGATCTTTTACAGTTCAATTACCCTATTTACTAGTGTGAGTCAACCTACTCTATGTCACCCAACGAGCTACAAAGTTTTGTCATCAACCGAGCAAGTTGTAAAGTAAGAACTCAAAACACATAAAAATAGTTCAAAGAAACCAACACATCAAATTGTTTAACAATGTTGTCAATGTCAAAAACAAATCCAATCATGAATAAAATTAAGAAAAATATCAAACCCTATGAACCGTATGCTTGGAGAAAGCCACCTAATCGCTCATGCCTTAAACCGTGCACAACCGCCCGAAGGCGGCTGCCTTTCCGTGCGTCCCACTGTTCTTGTCGTCTGCCAAAAGATCTCTCCAAACTCCCCTCCAAACTGCCGTCGTGCATCCCTTTTTTATCTCATAAAACATCACCGACTTCCTTTTATGGGCCTCCTTTTAGTTCCTTTCAACTTCACTTGTGGGCCATTGGATGCAACTTAGTGGTCTGCCAAGTTTCTTGGTTCTATATATCTTAAGAAAAACCCATCATAATTTCCCACTAAATTAATTCAACCTTTAATTTTCAGCCCATATCACCATAACTAACATATAAGCCCATTGAGATATGATTTGTCATAAATGAATTTATGACAATTAAACTCTTTTTGTATCATTCTTCGATGATTGCCTGCAACAATTTAAAGCAATTAAATTCATGTGATAATTCTTACTCAAAAGATTAAACAGAATTAATTGTAATTGTGATCAATGTATTTTCTTTTTCCCTTTTTATTTTGTAATGCCATGATCATTATTTTATCTCATATTTAGGTTAATAAAATCGTTTTAGCTCGTTTCCATTTTAACCCGCATGTTAATAAAACCACATCAAATAATCATATTTTGAACTCTAATGTCGGTGCATTTTATTCCAATAAATATAGAATATAGTGTACCTAAAATGCACCGATCAAATCCCCACACTTATCTTTTTTCGTCCCGAAAAAATTATATGCAATGGAATCACAATCAAATCACTGGCTTACATAGTATTCAATTAATTTATTAACAAGTCAAGCCACACGTTAACCAAGATTGCAGGTATACGATCCACTTAAACCCAACCGCCAGCGTCCGAGCCCTTATTCACGATCCATTAAGTTCAAGTAATTATAGTTATCTATGGATCTCATACTCAAAAGACTACAACGCCACCTAATCTCGTTTCAAGCTTATGAGATTAAAAGATTTATAATCTACCGTCTTATATAAAAAACTCTTATATTATTCCGATTAAACTTTATGATGGATAGATGGTTGATATTGTGAGCTTTACATGCTTTTGCATACGTTCAGTTTAGCGGACATACGCCACACGAGTCACCATCCCCATGGTTAATGCCATAAACTTCACGCATTTTTAGAACTCCACCTAGAGGGTATGTACCGCATGAGTCGTTATCTCCGCGGCAAAACCATAGGCCTCGTTTTTCTCTTTTTTTTCTTTCTTTTTCTTTTACATGTGCTCAGATGAATGGATGGAATATATATATATATATATATATATATAGAGGCCGGTTATCATACAAATAACCTAATCGTACGTTATGTATGCTTCATCCACAACCGTCGGATCATCTGATTTAAACAGCGTGTTTTACTATTAAATTTATCAAATTAAAATTAATGCAAAGAAACCGCCAAGGTTAAAATCGTCTAATGCGAGATCAAAACCCTTGATAATCAACAAACAAAAACCTCAAAAATCATAACGTAAGATTCTAAAATCAAAACCGAAATCGAAATTATAACAATTAATCAAAAATCGATCGATTCCTAATCACCAAAATCCTTATGTGAAAAATGAAATTCGGATGAATTTAGAAATTATTAACTAATCAAGAAGATGATGCAGGTATTGAGATCATGTGCGAATTTATGGACAATGCACATGCGATTTGTATTAAAAAAAATTCTTTCAAATTTCATATATTGTGCAAATTCTTAACAATGTACATGCGATTTCGATAAAAAGTTAAGTATTTCTTATAATTTCATATAGTGTGCGAATTAATGATAAAGCATTGCGATTTCAGTAAAAATGTTAAGTATTCTTTAAGATTTTACATAGTGTGCGAATTTGTATCCATTCAAATGCGATTTCGAATAAAAACAGTGTAAAACAATTAAAAATTGCAATTCTCTTAAAAATGATAAAAAAAATTAAATAATAAATAAATAACTAAAAAAACAAAATACGAATCTAAAAAACTAAAAATAGTAGCATTATATATAAAAAATACTTGATTTATGACCGATGTGACTGTAAATTGACATGTAATACATAAAAGATTATCAAAAACACACACAAAACATACAAAACAAACATGGCATCTGATGATTCGGAACAAATCAAAAACATTGCAATCAAAGAATTATTGTCAACTCGCACGTTGACAGAACTAAGCACTGATATCAACTCTTCTCATCTGGTTCTTGATGTGCAGGGTAAAATTCTTGAACAAATCAAGAAAAATCAAGATATATGGGAACGCCTACTTCAAGAACCACCATCAAGCTTCAAGGACAGAGCTTTGGATCACATTAAAGAGCAATCTCGAGCTGATGACTTGGCCTTCTCTTTCCTGACAGATGCTCTGAACACTGTGAAGGAGAAGATGGAGTTCAGCTCTTCTGAACGTGACAAAATATTTACTCCAAGTAACTAAAAAACTCTTTTTAATCGTTTTTTTGGTAATGGCTGTGTTAGACAATAACTATTGTTATATTTTGGGTACATATTTTTTAACATATTATGTTATCTCTTGATATTAAATCGCATGAATGATATAGCCATCATTGTCACATAACAAAAAACAAGATAACTAACAAATCGCATGTAATAACAGTGAAATCGCATGTAAAAATTTATATTAACTGTTGATTATAAATTCGCATGTTTAAAAAATATAATCGCATGAAAAATGATATAAACAGATGAATATAAAAAATCGCAAGTGTTTCGTATAAAATCGCATGTCCATTTAGAAAAAAACTACTCATCCTCACCATCTTCCGAAACCTCCTCCCACTGATCTTCTTCTTCAGATCCATCATCACTACTGTAATCTTCAAACTCATCTTCCTCTTCATCATCTTCAACCTCATTGTCTTTGTCTCTATCAACATTTTCGATCTGGATGCCCTTCTTCTTCTTTTTTTGCTGTTTACCTTGTAGTTTGGCTTTCAGCTCCTCGCAAGTCCGAATGTCATGACCTTTTACATTACATACGCTACATGTCCTTGACCTTTTCCCCTTGCGGCTGATCATTTGTTCTTTCTTAGATTTAATCCTTTTATGCGAGCCTCGACCTTTGTTTCTTATACCAGCCGGCACACGGACAGTAGGAGGAGCATTAGTTACGGGTTGTTGATAACCAATCAACTTGGAAAATCGGTCAAATTTTGGATCAAGTTGCTTAGTTATACGACTCTGATCCACTCTCTCTTTGAGCTGCATCATTTGATCCCTCACTAAAACAAGTTGATCGAGGTCGGAAATCAAATTGCTAACCAAATACTCCCCTGTGTGGATGATTTCACGAGCAATCCGTTTAGCCTTGTGTTGCACATCCTTGCCACCCACATTTAGATTGTACTTCACATTTAACTCATTCGGAACAACATCCTTCGTCCATCTCTTCGTAACATACTTGTTTGGTATTTCTTTAACACCAAATATCTTGAAAAGGAAATAAATGTGTTTGCAAAGCAGCCCATACTGCTCAAAACGCAAACAGCTACATTGTGCAGTTACATCATTTTCAAGGTTCTTGAACCACACCTAGGAAAAACCAACAAAAAAATATATATATATTCAAAATTAAATTCGCATGTGAAACATGACAATTTCGCATGTCTTAAAAAAAACATGTAATTGAATCAGTTTTAAAATCGCATATGTAACATATTAAATTCGCATGTTTTACAAACATGTATAGGGATAACTTTAAATCGCATGTGTAACATAATAAATTCGCATGTATAATAATACCTCCAATAAACCATTTCCATGTGCTTTAAAGTCCTTCAACATTATCCTGATCTGTGGACCCTCTACTTTGGTGTCCATCGGCAGACATTCAGAAATTGTACCTAAAATCTCTATTTGCTGATCAAAGAATATAGACCTGGTGAATCTCTTAGCAGCATCTTCTTCCAAAGAAGTTCCGCTCAAATCAGCAGGCTCCGTATATCTTGAAATATGATCATTCTTTCTATGATTAAAACGTTGGACATCCATTGCACCGTCGAAATGATTCATAAACTCTACGAGAGTGAGTTGTGAATTAGACACCTGGCAGAAAAAATGGTTCTCACTCTCTGATCTTGATGTTGTTCTCATAAGTCCCGACATTGGCTCGTGTCGGTAAAAAGCAGGAATCCACATGGATCTCAACACAAACATATCATCGATCCATTTGTTTTCTGTGAGACTAAAATCAATCATCACCAACTTCCACTGTCTCTCGAATTCTTCAGGCTCGATCGAATCAGTCCATACAATGTCGCACATCCTCCTTTTAAACTCATCGTTATTGCACAACTCGTGTCCAACCTATGACAAATAAATGCTCTTAATATCAACCTATAAAAAAATATATAATATACAAAAAAATAACACTAACAAAAGACAATATAGCATACTATACCTTATCTGCCACTTTTTTCATTATGTGCCACATGCACAATCTGTGTCTGCTGACATAGAAAACCTCCTCAATAGCATGTTTCATAGCTGGGTCTTGATCAGTCACTACAACCTTTGGCTGCTGACCAAATGACTTTAAAAATGAATTCAATAGCCATTTATATGATTCAATGCTCTCCGATGCCAACAACCCAGCTCCAAATGTTACATTTCGACAGTGGTTGTCAATGCCAGTGAACGGGACAAACACCATCTTGTACCTGCGCAACACATGCGAAAACAAAAGTAAAACATGCGAATTACAAAAACCCACATGCGAAAACAAAAGTAAAACATGCGATATCGTTAACACAAATTTTACACATGCGATATACACAGCTCATGAAGACATATAACATGCGAAAAATAGTTAAAAAAAATGTTTGTCTTCAAACACTAACCTGTTTGTCTTGAAAGTTGCATCAAAGGATATCACATCCCCAAATTCCATATAGTTAAGCTTACATAAACCATCAGCCCAAAACAAACCAGTTAAACGTTTGCCATCATCAACAGAATATTCAAACGAATAATCAGCTAAATACTGTTTTTTGTCAGTCATCCTATTAATCAACATGTCAGCATCATATTCTCCTATATAGCTGTTAATTCGCTTCCTAAAATTTTTGCAATCATCAACCGTGGCACCAACGTTTTCGAAACCACCATAACGTTTCCTCATTATATGGAAAGCTTTGACAGGACCAAGGTTTAAAGTGCCTAGTTCCCATACCATCTCCTCCTGGACATCTGACAATTGTCTGTAAGCTGGCAACATGTGAATATCATCTTGGCATACAAACTTATGATTATGGCCATCAACAAATCTCTTTACTGTATATAATCTACCATCCACAGTGCAAATCATAAGTTGAGCTTTGCATCCAGTTCTAATAGTCCCCCTGTTCCTTGTTTTGAATTGCTTTTTTGACTTCGAACGATCGTCAATACAAATTGGCTTATGTCCCTCTTTAGAACAAACAAAATACTTAGTTTTGATTATACCACCACTGTTTACTTCACCACCTTTCCGAATAGAAAAACCAGCCAACTTAGCATATGATTGGTAAAACGCATATGCTTGTTCAATAGAGATAAATTGCATTCCAACCACAGGTGTAGCTGATGCTTGAACCTCCGGAGTGTAAACCCTTTCATCTAAATGAATCAAATCCGAAAAATCAAAAACATGCGAAATCTATGAAGAAAACATGCGAGATTGATGATTATGATTAATCTGATTTATCTATGCGATTTAATAAACCATAGCATGCGAAATACTTAGGGAAAAACATCAAATGCGAATTGAAAGACTAATAACATGCGAATTTGTACATATTGCTTTCATATCAAAAATATACTCAACATTCAAACTTCAAAAAAAGTTACAAAAATGTAAAATCAGAGGAGCGATTAAACAAAAAACAGGTATACGAACAATTTAGAAATCTGAATTCACATAATTACCATTAAAACAATCGTTTAGAGCACTTGAACTTGCAATTGGATTTGAATTTGCAGATGGCGGATTTAAAACATCCTCAATAGAAACTCTCTGATATGCAGATAATTGAGCATGATCACCGATCGGTCGACTTTCTTCAACATCAACAACATTTGCACGTCCACTGCTGCTCTGTGGATCCATCGAAAAAAACAACAACTAAATAAAACCCTAACACAGAAGAACGATAACTGCAAATTGAGAATTATGAAAAATTTGAAATTGATTCGAATGATAAATAACGGGATATTAGTGTAACGAACTTCTCGCTCGCTGATTGAATGAAGAGACGAATTTACCCTCAGATGATTGAATTAATTGTCTCATTTAACCCTATATATGAAAAACCAATCAGGACACGTGTATGGCTATAATGTTAGCGTATATAATGTACGATAAGGTAATTTGTACCTTACTCTTTACCTATATATATATATATATCTATTTTGGGCGCCACACTGTTTCGGATTTGTTTTCACAAAAAGAAACAGGTGTACCAATTTAATCGGAAAAACTTATAAGTTTTTTACTTATGACGTACCCCTTATAATCTCCACAGTTTCAATTTTGCCATAGCTCCCAAGGCGAGAACCCACAAGACTCCTAATTTAAAGGCATTTTATATCAAGCCTAAGAAACTCATCAACTGGCTGGGCCTACCTACATATCCTAAATTAGACGCGTGACCGACCGTTCATTATCTCTTATATATAGTAATCGAAAAGCCAATGATCCGATTATACCTATCATCTTCCATTTTATTGCAAAAACTTTCTCGAAACATTTTCTATTTTTTCAATTTTTTTGAATTTTTGATTTTTTCTATTTTTTTTCTTTTTTTTTTTACGAAACTACTAGACACTAGTCTCCCTCCCCACACTTAATTCCTACATTGTCCTCAATGTGGAAGGAAACTACGACTCAAAGATAAAAGAAAAAAAATATATATGTACAAAAGATTGGAACAGACTCCCCTGGTTAAAGAAGCATGATCCTTGTGAATATTCCAATGCGACCGTATAGCATTTCTTTCGCGGCCGCGTTCAGTAAAAACTCGGGTTGCTCTTTATAAATGATGTTCAGATCATCCCCGTCCAAATGGAGATTGAGTATGGACAGATCGATCAAAACCTGCAAAACTAACACACCCAGCATAATACTGAACTAAACAAAAAGAAAAAAAAATAAAATAGAAAGGACAATATTTTTGGATTTTTTTTTTTTTTGTATTTCTTTTTTTTATTTGTTTTTTTTTCATTTTTTTAGAAAACTAGAAAAACACTAAGCGCATTAATTCCCCGGCAACGGCGCCATTTTGATGACTGTCGTTAGAGTCAATCAAAAACCTAATTAAACTACGTAGATAGCGTAAGTAGGGTATCGTATCCACGGGGAATATGTGGTTAGTGTTTAACTAGATAATTATTATATATTAAAGGAAAGCAACTCCCACCCAGAATCCCGATTGCAAGTTTAACACGAAAACATGTTTACCGATTCAAAACACCACATAGACATGGCCTCGGAATTAATGAATTTGATTAATTATTATGGATAGTTTTTAAGATTCACCATACAACCTAATAATCCATTTATTTATATCAACCACCCACCAATTTACCAACCCGCTAACGATGCAAGTATATCGCCAATACGCTTGATAAACGACAAATAATTCAAATATAAAAAACGTTTACCAAGAATTCAACACAAGTGGTCAAGCTTTACCAATTTAAAAGAATCCGCAAACAAAGTTTAATGAAAAACAAAGTAATCGTTCATCCGGGCAAAAGCCACAAGCAAAAAGAAATAGGTAATGTCCTCCAAGTTTCAGATTGTAGGTTTAGACAAAACTCAATTTAATCATTAATTGGACACCACATAGACATGGTGCTGAAAAGTCGGTTAATTTAAGTGGTAATTAAAAATAGGTCTTTGTCATCAGATCTTTTACAGTTCAATTACCCTATTTACTAGTGTGAGTCAACCTACTCTATGTCACCCAACGAGCTACAAAGTTTTGTCATCAAACGAGCAAGTTGTAAAGTAAGAACTCAAAACACATAAAAATAGTTCAAAGAAACCAACACATCAAATTGTTTAACAACGTTGTCAATGTCAAAAACAAATCCAATCATGAATAAAATTAAGAAAAATATCAAACCCTATGAACCGTATGCTTGGAGAAAGCCACCTAATCGCTCATGCCTTAAACCGTGCACAACCGCCCGAAGGCGGCTGCCTTTCCGTGCGTCCCACTGTTCTTGTCGTCTGCCAAAAGATCTCTCCAAACTCCCCTCCAAACTGCCGTCGTGCGTCCCTTTTTTTATCTCATAAAACATCACCGACTTCATTTTATGGGCCTCCTTTTAGTTCCTTTCAACTTCACTTGTGGGCCATTGGCTGCAACTTAGTGGTCTGCCAAGTTTCTTGGTTCTATATATCTTAAGAAAAACCCATCATAATTTCCCACTAAATTAATTCAACCTTTAATTTTCAGCCCATATCACCATAACTAACATATAAGCCCATTGAGATATGATTTGTCATAAATTAATTTATGACAATTAAACTCTTTTTGTATCATTCTTCGATGATTGCCTGCAACAATTTAAAGCAATTAAATTCATGTGACAATTCTTACTCAAAAGATTAAACAGAATTAATTGTAATTGTGATCAATGTATTTTCTTTTTCCCTTTTTATTTTGTAATGCCATGATCATTATTTTATCTCATATTTAGGTTAATAAAATCGTTTTAGCTCGTTTCCATTTTAACCCGCATGTTAATAAAACCACATCAAATAATCATATTTTGAACTCTAATGTCGGTGCATTTTATTCCAATAAATATAGAATATAGTGTACCTAAAATGCACCGATCATAAAGTCATAAAACCTAGTCTCCATCTGTAACTTCCCATCCAATTTCCCTTTGGACTGACACTTAACCCAACTTTCAAGGTCATTGTTTAATGTCTATGCAAATCGTTCGATTGCATTATGTCGCTACTCCATACACCACATCTCACTTCTCCGTTCTTTGTAAATTGGAGGCTACGGTGAATGCTGGATCGAGGACTAAGATTGCCTCAAAGTCTAAACTGGTACCATGATTGCCAGTTACAGGGAAAATTGCTGACCAGCAAAAGCTGACTGTTATTTAAAAAACCTGTCATATAGGTATAACCGGACCGCCAGAGGTGCCGGATTCAGGTCTAATGGGTCAGACTGGTCCGATTTTCAGAACTATGATTTATACAGGACATAAGCCTAACTTATGCCCTCACTAGTTTATTACATAAAAACACGTTTATGTATACAGTTATTTTTGTCTATATTTATACATATCACAATTACATAGCGTTCTCTCTCTATATATTTATTTAGGGGAAGGTTAATTAGGGAACACTAAAAAAGTGGGGAACAACGGGGAACCGACTCAAACGAACTCCGATTGGACTCATTCCAGCGGCGTTGGAACCGGCTCGTCGAACCCTAACTAAGATCTCTTAACCCTAAACCCTAAATCCTAACTCCTAAACTCTAAACCCTAAAGCTAAAAAATAAGGCTAAAACATAAGTTAAACCGTAAAAGCTAACCTATAAACCCTAAAAGCTAAACCCTAAAGCTAAACCCTAAACCCTAAAGCTAAACCCTAAACCCTAGCTAAACCTAAAAGCCAACCCTAATATATTTAGGGTTTATGGGTTATGATTTAGGGTTTAGGGTTAAGAGATCCTAGTTAGGGTTCGACGATCCGGTTCCAACACCGCTGGAATGAGTCCAATCGGAGTTCGTTTGAGTCGGTTCCCCACTTTTTTAGTGTTCCCCAATGAACCTCACACTATTTATTTATATAATCAATGTATATTTGTTTAAACTCATGAGTCTAATAAAAGCTCGGATTTGGATTTGGAGCTTATTTGTTTAATGAGTTTAGTTTAGGCTTTGTTGTGGTCCGGTTTTGAGAACACCGATATCAACTAACGTACCCACCGTATTTCAACTCTATTGACCGATTAACTTATTTACATCCACACCTTGACTTTCAAGCAAGACCACAAGAATACCATCTATGACTAACATCCCCCTTACTTGTGGAATTTTTCATTCTTAAAACATAATTGAGCCTCGTCAACAATAACCTTCAGATACTTTTAACATTAGTGATGGGATAGTGGAAGATAGCTATGGTTTTGTGATCATTGTGAACCATCACGAGGGAAGGAATAGATTAGCGAGGGAGTAGCCATGAATTAGCGTCTATCATGAACCATTTGGAAACCCATTCTGAAGTATCGCGAAACTGTGACAAATAAGATACGATGGACTAGTGACACGATATAATGTCATGTACCGTTGTGAAAACCACTTACCCAACAATCATCCCGATTGCAAAACAAGAAGAAAGAATCTTTTAGGGGCTGTTTGGCATTTTGAATGGTTAAGTGCTGAAGTAGGTCTGAACCATTAAGAGCTAGTATAATGCTTAACCATTCAGAGACAAATGTCTGACCAATTCAGATTAGAGGTCTTAACCATTTAGACTTAGTATAATGCTTAACCGTTCAGAGGCAATTGTCTGAACCATTCAGACATCTGCTCGCGAAACAAACAGTCTGAACCATCAAGTGCTGGACCAGTAAGAGGTCTGAATTATTAAGAGTCTCATTAAGAGCTAAACAAACAACCCTTTTAGTAATGGCAATGGGTCGGGCTTGGGCCGGGTATTGGTAATACCAGGCCCGTTACCCGTCGGGTATTTTTCGGGTAATTACCCGTCGGGTATCGGGCATACCCGCGGGTATCGGGTATACCCGTTAATTTCTTAAAAATACCCGTTGGGACATGTGCAATTTTTACTTTGATGTTTATATAATTTACTATTTTAATGACTATAAAAAATGAAAATATGATTAATAACTTACATATCATATTCAGACCACATATACTAAACTAAATTAAAACGATTACTTAATTAAATAATTGTATCAGGACCACCTAATAGCATAAAACATCCACATAATAAAGGGTGATAGCTTCCATATCCAATATACATGTTCAAAAATAAGTTATATGTTCACTAAACACTTGCCATATACATATCCACATATGACTATAGAGAAGGTAATAAGTGCATGCACTAAGTTTATATATATGGAAAATCTATAATAAGATACTTTCAGGTATTATTTGTTGGTTAATCTTGACGGTTCAAAGCAGGTTTTAATCCGGGTTTCAGGTATCGAAAATGGAGCTACGTGATAGGAAATGGATCAATAGAAAAGTTGGTATTTAGTCACGTGTTTTATGTGTTTGAATGAGTCTAGGTAGTGGAGTCCAAAGCTTTAGGACTAGTTAGTTTGTAGTGGGTCAAAACATGGGTGTATTTCCTTCATTTACGTTGCATGAGTTTGTATATATATGAAACTTTGAGAATGAATAAAGTGTGGGTTTTTGAAGCAGTAAACATAAGTCTGTTCGTGAGTTTATCTTTGAGTGTCTTGTGAGTGTTATAAGCTTTAAAATCCCAACAATTGGTATCAGAGCCCTAGGCTCATACCTGGTTCGTAGTACAAAAGAGAGGGCGGTTTTGAGAGTCGGTTTCGAGTAAGAGAGGCAGCCCTTGGCTGCAGGGTCTGAAGAAGACGCAGAAGAGAGAGAATTCGCAGCAGGGTGATCAAGAAGGGAGCAGCCCTCTAAACTGCAAGAATGAGAAGAGAGAACAGAAGAGTGTTGAGTTTTGAGACAGTAGCAGAGGTTCTGTGTGAACCAAACATGGTTCTAAGTGAGCCATGTGGAGAAGAAATCAAGACTTGAAAAGGAGAGGTTCTTAGTGAACCGAGTATGGTTCTGAGTAAGCCGCCCGGAGACAATGAAGAAGACGATCTTAATGATCGAAGAAGGGTTCTTTGTGAGCCGTATGAAGAAGAGTTATGAGTGAACTGATCAGTTCTTAGTGAGCCAGTAGAAGACAAGAAAAACAAAGAAGATGATCTGTGTGATCAAGATTGTTCTATGTGAACCGAGATTAGCGAGATCTGTGTAATCGGAGAGGAAACGAAATCGAGCCAGAAAGGGTTCTGGGTGAACTGGCAGGAGTGGTGATCTGTGTGATCAGGAAGAAATCTTTGTGAATGGTTCAAAGGTTCTGCGTGAATCGATTGAGAAGAAGAATTATGTGTGAATCAATTGATAAGAGGAGACCCAAAAAAAGGGAAAAAAAGAAGAGAAGAGTGGTGTTTTGTGTGAACAAAAAGTGGAGACGAATCTGTGTGATTCATTGGTGTCGATCGAGATTGTCGGCAATATTTTTGAATAAGGCATGGAGGTGAAGGAGTCGTGTGACAAACTGGTCACCGATGTAGTGCTGGAAACGAATTGGCGGTGTATGTTAGAATTGGATACCAAAGAACGTATTGAATCAAAACTTGTTTATTGATAATTGGTGCAATTAGGGTTACAAATAAATCATTCTATTTATAAGCCTAATAACTTGTTCAACAAGTAAACGTATTTGACTCAAACTAGGATTAAAAAACTATCTAAAAAAAAACCCCAAGTTTATATCCCGGTCACTTTTTACCCGAACTTTGTAAGTCGGTCACTTTTAACCCGAACTTACACATAATAAGCAAGATTAGTCTAACAATCACCCCCTAATCTTGCAATACCAAGAAGATATCTCATCTCGATAATCTTCAGTCGTGGCACGGCTTTTGTGAGGATGTCAGTCCGTTGCAAATCCCCGCTAATACGTTCCACTTTAACTTGCTCTTGCAATAAGTTCTCGACTTTCAAACTTATCTCTTCATTTGATAAACCGAGCATCCATTTAAGTATTGAAGTGCTGAAAAACTGATCTGTCGCAGACTCGTCTCTAAAAGCTGTCACTGGCTGATCAGATTCTGTCGCTGACTGGTCAGATTCTGTCGCTAACTGGTCAGTCTGGTCGCTATATGTCTGCTGTGTCGCTGACTGCCCAGATTGGTCGCTAATTCCTGTTGCTGACTGATCTGTTTGGTCGTTAACTTCTGTCACAATAGAGACTGGTTGGTCGCTATTTTCAGCCTTGTCATCTTTAGTCTGTGTGCAAACTGAAGATACAACCTCAAGATTAATCTTGTAAATGCGATTAGGTGAACGAGGTACCTTCATTAGCAAAGTTCCGTCTTGCTCAAACATCCAAAGTATACAGTCTTGGATTGCAATCTTGTACCCTGTCTCGTCCAACTGACCAATGCTTATTATATTACTTTCAAGTGCTGGAATATAGTAAACATCACACAACACCCTTTGTTCCCCAGATTTTCCTTCCAAGACGACCATCCCTTGCCCTTTAATCTCTACGCATGACCCGTCTCAAAACTTCACTTTTCCCTTGATGTTCTGATCGAGGTTAGTGAACCACTCTTTTTTACCCGTCATGTGGTTACTCGCCCCGTTGTCAAGAAACCATGTATTGATTTCACTTGGGCTCGAAGCATACATCCTTGGAATAATCCTTTCCTCGTCTAGAAACACATCATTAGCCTCTTCAACGTGTGTTTGCAAGTAAAGAACCAGTTCAACCCTTTGAGTAAGATTGTTTTCCTCGTCCTCGTCCTTTTTACGTGTAGGACAATCCGAAGAAAAATGCCCTAATTCATCACATCGAAAACACCTTATCTTAGAACGGTCCTTCTTTGGTTTTTGATTCGGTTCCTTGTCTTTGTCTTGACCCCCAATTTTTCCTCGACCGCGACGCCGACCTCTTTGACTAGACTCGGTCGTTCCTTTGCCTCGATCGTACCCTTCCTTTTTTCTAGCTTCCCACTCCTCATATGTGATCAATAACTGATCACTTCTAACTGGTTGTTCCTTATCTTCAAGGTTGACGCGTTCCTCATAGGCTATAAGACGACCTACGACATCATCAAATCCAACTGTCTTAAGGTCAATGGATTGCTCAAGAGAAGCAACCATGTGAATAAAACTTTTCGGCAAACCATGTAGAAACCTTTTAACCAGTTTCTCTTCTTTAATCACTGTTCCAAGAGAAGCAGATCTAGAAGCAATCCCTGAAATCTTTCCTGCGAACTCAGCGATCGTCCTTGGTTCCTTCATCTTCAAACCCTCAAATTCCGACATTAAGGTTTGAAGTCTTGCTTCTTTCACACGTTCAGCACCTTGATTGCGAGATTTCACCGCTTCCCACATCTCTTTTGCTGAATCATTGTTCCCAATCTGCAACACTAGCTCTTCTGGTAACCCTTGGAATAGCAAAGCGATTGCTATAGAATCTTTGTGAGTATCAATGGTCGTTCCTGGGTCAATCACATCCCATACCTTGTAAACCTTGAAGATTACCTTCATCTTCATAGCCCAAACGGTGTAGTTTGTATCCGTAAGCATTGGACATGGAAGACTAGGCATCGGTTCCTTTGTTGGAGGTACCCGGTTTGCGTTATCACCCATCCTTCGGTTTCTTCTACTGTATGTTAACGGAGTGAACGGACTTAAATCAATTTTTCTAACCTCAAATCGATTCCCTTGAATAATAATTCTTCTCTTTTTTTTAATCACGTGTTTAAGAATGAAAAAAAAAAACAAATACTTCTATTGTGGTTTTCTTTTAGTCGCTTTCAAAGAAAATAACAAACCCTTGTATTGTTTTTTTTAATCCTTCCTCAAAAAGAAAAACTCTTGTTGCCTTTTTATTATTCCAATGCTTCAATAATAAAATTCTGCCTTCTTGTTGTTTCCTTTTAGTTATAACTCAAAAAAATAACTTCTGTTGACCTTTTATTCGCAGGTTTGAGAAAAACTATTAATGCTTTTGTTGTTTCTTTCTTTGCTTCAAGAACAACAACTAAGCCGCTGTTGATTATTTATCTTTCTGCAACCTCAAAAGAACAAAAATTCTGCAACCTCTTTCCTTAAAAACGATCACAGTTTCTGGGACACGAACCACTTGTTCAAAGAAACCCAGCCTTTTCTTTGTTCGATTCAACCTTGCGCAGCCTTTGCTTATTCTTCGTTCCGATCACAAAACCGGATCAAGTTCTTCATTGTCTTGTGCGTCAAGTCTCGTCTTCCGCCGCCTTCTGTGATCGTTGGAACCCGTCGCAAGATACTTCAATCGCTGACCTTCGCTGATTGATCTCTTCTTGCCGTACTCCAAGATCAACAGTCTTGATCGTGGATCGAACTCCTTAGAGCTCTGATACCAATGTGTTAGAATTGGATACCAAAGAACGTATTGAATCAAAACTTGTTTATTGATAATTGGTGCAATTAGGGTTACAAATAAATCCTTCTATTTATAAGACTAATAACTTGTTCAACAAGTAAACCTATTTGACTCAAACTAGGATTAAAAAACTATCTAAAAAAAAACCCCAAGTTTATATCCCGGTCACTTTTTACCCGAACTTTGTAAGTCGGTCACTTTTAACCCGAACTTACACATAATAAGCAAGATTAGTCTAACAGTGTAAAAGGAGATTATGTGAGAAAGAAGTATGTGAAGAAAAGTCTACGGTCCAGAAAAAACCAGGCAAGCTACTAGGTGTTCAGGTCTAGAAATGGTGGCCAGAATATACCGAATAATGGAGATGATGGCATACATAAAAGATGCCATATGGGACAGCATATTCGGATAGTTTCGGGGCTGTTTCGGTGCTGAATCGGTGGCAAAGTGACAGAGGTGCAGGGCTACCAAACGGGT
This sequence comes from Helianthus tuberosus, assembly GCA_030545235.1. Taxonomy (NCBI): domain Eukaryota; kingdom Viridiplantae; phylum Streptophyta; class Magnoliopsida; order Asterales; family Asteraceae; genus Helianthus; species Helianthus tuberosus. The sequence goes on along the minus strand of JARYGA010007215.1, from coordinate 1,982 downwards.
GAGTAAGAAAACAACCCAAAGCAAGTTTAAAGAAGTGATTTAGCAAGAAAGGCGTCGGATCTTTGTGAACCGATCTAGCAAGAGGGCGAGAAAGAAAGGAGAAAAGGGTCAAGATTAAGGGGGTGAATGTTGGTTAATCTTGACGGTTCAAAGCAGGTTTTAATCCGGGTTTCGGGTATCGAAAATGGAGCTACGTGATAGGAAATGGATCAATAGAAAAGTTGGTATTTAGTCACGTGTTTTATGTGTTTGAATGAGTCTAGGTAGTGGAGTCCAAAGTTTTAGGATTAGTTAGTTTGTAGTGGGTCAAAACATGGGTGTATTTCCTTCATTTACGTTGCATGAGTTTGTATATATATGAAACTTTGCGAATGAATAAAGTGGGTTTTTGAAGCAGTAAACATAAGTCTGTTCGTGAGTTTATCTTTGAGTGTCTTGTGAGTGTTATAAGCTTTGAAATCCCAACATTATTCGGGTAAATGGGCCGGGTATCGAGTGGGTATCACTAAATCCCATACCTGTACCATACCCGAATTTTTTCTATTTTAAGCCCGTACCCGGCCCATACCCATTGGGCTTTGAGTATACCCGGCCCGTATGTTTCGGGTATACCCGTGGAGCTTGGGCTTTTTTGCCATCCCTAGTAAAATATAGCCAACCTCAAGTGAAATGATATTCTTATAGAATAATGTTTTTTAGCTGTTTTTTCAAAGACATTATATATATATATATATATATATTGTTGACGAGTTTTGATGAATAGTAACTTTATTTTTATAATAATATATAGTTTTTTATTACTTTATTATTTAATATATTATAATATTTTATTATTATATTTACTTTTAATAACATATTTAAAAAAAACATATATTTTCTTTACTTTTTTTCTAATATTTGTTTTTTTTTCAATTTTTGAACATATATTAATTTATCGATTAATTTGATATTTCTTTAATAATTTACGTTTATACATTTTTTCTAAAAACTTAAGTATATAGTTGTGCTTGATTTATTTCCCTGACATTCTGTTATAAGAAACGGTACGATGATAAACTAAATCGTTCTAATGGTTTGACTTTCTAAACAACATACTTTATTTTCAAATCACGTTTATTTTACATTATCATTTGCTCAGTTTCACCGCAACGCGCGGCATAAAAAAACTAGTAATATTTAAGCAACTCAGTTGCAAAATGAATCTTTCAAATAAATATATTAAGCAAACATAAAATAATCAAATAAATAATGTCCAACTTTTAAAATGACGAGTATACATAGAGAAAGTGTAAAATATAATAGTGTTTATAATCGTGCGTCGCATACGCGATCAGTAGATTGAGACGCGTGTTATTTCTTATTTTTTATAACGTGTGGATTATGTATATAACATGCGTAATTAGGGTTTGGAACAACCCATGCGTAATTTTGAGTTTAACATGCGTAATTTTCATGTTTAGGGGCATGCGGATTTTTTTATAACGTGCGTAATTGAAAGAATACAATCTCTTGCTTTTTCATTAACAATCAACAATATTATATATAAGTATAGGAACACTAAATTAGGAGAGAATATCTCCACAATAAATGAAATATAATAACTAGACAAATTCTAGAACTAATCCTAAAAATATGAATTTTGAATGTTTTATTTTTTAGCGCCTATTACCCCCCGTCAAGCTAATGGGTGGCGGACCAATACGGAGAAGTGACCGAAAACGTTCAAACAATGGTCGTGGAAGACTTTTGGTGAAGATGTTCGCAACTTGTAGCTTGGTAGGAACAAATTTGGTGACGAGACGACCCGAGGCAACTAGCTCCCAAACAAAATGATAATCAATGTCTATGTGTTTAGCTCGTTATATATAATAACAATTGATGAAGGCCCTTAAGAACAGTTCCCGTTCCTAGGTTTTACCAACCGACACCTGCCGGTCACCACCACCGAGTACACATGCACCCACCCTTTTACAACCGATAAC